>PVHP010000245.1:0-174958 GCA_004024765.1 Zapus hudsonius
TGAACACAGACAACACAGAGGAGAAAAGAGCTGGCAGATAAGCAAAAAGAGAGGGCCCTCAGGACCAGTTTGGGTCTGAATCCAAGTCCACCTGACCTTTTCAATCACTATACTTATCAGTTTCCTAAGCCAATGTATTCCCTTTCAAGGAATAAGAGTCTGAATTTTCTGTCATTTGTAAACAAGAGTCTTGCCTGAAATAGAAAGTATTAAAGTAGGTGGCCCATTTGAAAAGCTGTAATAATTATGAGTCAAATGTCTCATTGTGAAGGTAATTTTAACTAATTCACAGTTTTTTTTATTAACTGTGACAGGCATTGTGGTTTACCTGGGAAGCGAATGTTCAGAGCTTCACACTGTTAATGGACCACAGACATGGAGTAAGAACAACCTCACCCAGCCCCTTCCTGCACATTCATGGAAGTGTGTGGCATTTCTTGGTCACCTTGATTTGCTTGAGCATGGGCACATGACCTTTGATGATCCAGTCAACCTACAAACAGAACTTTTTTGATACTTTCATATATGTATACAATGCATTTTGACCCCAAGCCTCCCAAATTATCCACTCACTTCTACCTTCCCCTTCTTACTCCTTATTAGACCCCACTACTTGTATGCCTTCTGCCCACTAATTGAAATTCGGATCGTTTGCAAAATCGTGGGTAAGAGGTTATTTACTGGAGAATGGGCAATGTTCCAGTGACTATACCACTAAAGGATCTGTCGTCCACTCTCTCAGTAATCACCCATGTCTACTATTTATTCTGGGAGATGTGGGATCTCTTGGACCCTTCCCTCATCTATGATTAGATAATGACAAGTTCAGTCATGTACAGAAAACTGTCTGGTGTGAGTCCATGAGTGTCGTGGTTTGTCATATGCAGAAGGCAGTGTTCCTCAGCCCCACTTCCATACTTCTGCTCTTGCATTCTTTCAGCCTTCTATTGCCATGAGCCTTGGAAAGTGTGGCCAAACAGAACTTTTATTCCATGGATATGGGAAGAAAATCTCTCTAGTCCTTTGAATGATGTGGTGTGTAAATATATGGCCTGGGACTGCTGTGGATATTTTGCTATCAGAGAGAAAGTTGAGGATGCAAAAATAAGAGATAAGCAGAGTGAAATCTCTGATCAAACCTCTTCTTCCCCTGGGCTTTTCCTTGCATGCTTTGTTGTTGAAGCCAACTGAAAGACGTTTTCTGTTGAGTTTGAAAGAATTCTATTACAATGTCTTAATTAAACTAGCAATCAATGAATAAAACAAGTTAAGCTTCCTGTCAAATGCTTTATTTTGCTAAAATACCCTTTTTCTGAAGAGCCTAAGCACTGAGCATCGGACCTGGTACAAAATAGGAGTTCAATAAATGTTAATTAAATTGGAAATGAGTATTTTTCTTCTTTTGCTAATTGGCATAGATTCGTGCTACATAGAGCTGAGGTTTATAGAGACAATTTCTTTAGAGTATATCATGTATTTTGACCAAGTACTTTAAATATTGTTAAGAATAGTTCAAAGTTGCTCACTTTGGCAACACATATATAAAATTGAAACAATACAGAGAAGATTAGCATTAATTTTGTGGAGGAAGTTCCTGAGGGCAGTAGGAGAGATTAGGGAACTGGTTAGCAATTAAGTGTATTTTCTACACTTTTAAATATATTTTCTGGTGGGGAGTCTGTGATAATTTTTATATTTATTTTCTTTGGCTGATTTTAAGATTTCTCTTTATCATTGGTATTTAGCAATATGATTACAATGTGGCTTCATATGGCTTTTGATATATGTATCATGTTCAGTGTTATTTGAATTCTTGGATCTGTGGATTTGCAATGTATTTTTTAAATACTCTTGAAGATTTTTTTTGTCTTCTGCAGTATCTTAATTCCACTATGTACTATCCAGCAAATTTTTGATTTCAGGTATATCTTTCTCATCTATGGAAGCTCTGTGTTAATTAAAAAAATAGCTCAGCTATATATGCTACATACATGTATTTAGTAAAATGGTATAACCATGTTATTTTTTTCCTCTCTAGTGATAGAACTCAACACAGGGCCTCATGCATGCCAGGTAAATATGGCACCCTGAAGTACTTCACCAGGCCTACAGGAATGAGGTACCTCTTCTATTCCTGGCTTCATTGTGCTCATGGCTTTCTTTTAAATTCTTGAGCAGATCATAGTGCTTGAAGAATCTGCTAAAATCTACCATCTTGGGATAGGGAGTAGCTTCGTTGGTGGAGCACTTGTGTAGCGTGCACAAAGCCCTGGGGATGATCCCCAGCACCACATAAACTGTAGATGGTGGCTCACATCAGTCATCCCAGCACTTGGAAAGTAGACGATCAGGAGTTCAAGGTCATCCTTGGCTATATAGTGTGTTCAAAGCCACCTTGCTAAAATATGATAAATATTTTAAATGGAGTTTGAGAGATGGCTCAGTGCTTAGTCAAGCATGAGTACCTGAGTTCAAATTTCAGATCCCACATACAAAGCCCAAAGCAGTGGCAGGTGTCTGCAATCCCAGCACACTGGCAGTGACATGGAAAGCAAAGATAGAAGAACTTCCCAGGAGCTTAGGGAACAACAATAGAAGAAAAGAGAGAGACCTTGCCTCAAACTCGGTGGGGTGTGAGGACAGACACTCTAAAATTGTCATCTGGCCTTCCTATACACTGTGCCCACACTCATATAGGAACATACACACAAACACACCATAGAAATATAAAAAAATAAAATTGAATTGAAAAATCACCTGCATAGCTTCTGAGTGTGTTCCTATTGACTGAGCTCTCTCTGGAATATGAGATTCAACTTTGTATTCTGTTCTGGATTTGAAAGATTACAGGTTGTTGTATGTTTGTATGTGTTTCTTTCACCCTTCCTTCATTCCTTCCTTCCATCCATCGATCTTATTTTCCCCCAGTGGTGAGAATTCAACCCAGATACTTACCCATGCCTAGCAGTTGCTTCACAACTGAGCCCCAGCCCAAACCTTCTTTTTTTTTAATGATTATTAAAGTTTGTATAATGCTCATCTTTTTGGCTTTGAGATGAGTTTGTAGCTTTAATCAAGAAGAATCTTAAGGGCTGGAGAGATGGCTCAGCGGTTAAGGCACTTGCCTCCAGTGCCTAAGGCCCCGGGTTCAATTCCCCAGTACCCACATATGCCAGACCCACAAGGTGGTGGCCCTGGTGCTCTCTCTGTCTGTCTGTCTGTCTCTCTCTCTCTGTCTCTATCTCTATCTCTCTCTCTGCTTGAAAATGAATAAATAAAATATTAAAAAAGAATCTTAATGCTATATAATGTTGCCTCGCTGACCACATGAACTTTCTTGGATCTATTGAGTAATATGGAGACAGATACATTAAATTATTGATAAAATTTCAATATCTCCTATCCCTCTGTGGCACTGGGAGCATCTCAGTTGATGGCTGCTCAGTCATTCTTTTAAAAATATATTTTTTATTTATTTGCAGCTGTGTTGGTGAGGAGGGAGAATGGATACATGGGCTCACCAAGGCTTCTCTGCTGCTGCAAAAGAACATGAGGTGCACATACAACTTTACTTTTTGCATCTGCCTTTACAAGGTTGGCTTGGGAACTGAACCCAGCAAGATCTGCAAGCAAATGCCTTTAACTGCTGAGCCATCACCCTCGCCCCCTCAATCATTCTTTACTGTCTCTGTAGTGTTTCGCTCGATACAGGTGCAGCTCACTGCTCACCAACAAAAACAGCTTCCGGAACTTGCTTTGCCTTCCAATTTTCAGTACTTCAAACTTCAGGTGACTTAGTTTTACCAAAATCTGAAATCTATCATTCTATTTCTGCTTTCCTCACCATGGGCTAGAGAATGCTTTCAATCACCAAGTGAGAGGATATAGGGCTCACTTCCACTAGTTGTCCAACATATGCTAACAGCTGTTTTTTTTTACATGTTGTCAACTTTCCTACTGTTTATTATAATGAGCCCAAGGAAGTCAGACCCCAGTTACCATGGAATGGCCAAGGGCAGAGTGTAAAGCGAACTAATAGAGCCCAGCTCAGCTATTTGGACAGTGGTCAACTTGTCTTGATTCTTTACAAGCGAAGTTTCTGCTTCTCTCTCCAGACACAAAAGCAGGATTAGATGAGAACCCAGATTTCAACACACAGAAATATGTTCAGATGGAGAGCCAGAGATAGAACGCAGTGTAAAAGAGAAAAAATGGACAGCAGTCTGCTCCCTGGGGCCATTATTACTGCTGTAGCTCATGGATCTTGTCTCCACTCCAATTAGGCCACACACCCAGACTGTGGTGAACCTTATTGTTATCAAAGGCTCACACTGGATCTTAACCTTTATGTCTTAACCCAGGTGGTACAAGTTAATTACTATTCTTTAAATTATCCATGTACAGTAAATAATTACCTGCAATATGTTAGAATTATTTCATAGTCAAAATTAAACATCTTGCTTACAGTAAGTTTGAAACTTTATAATGATCAAATTCATATGTTGCATTTGAGCCTTTTGGGGGGACTGGTATGCCTGCAGATACTTTGTTACTAGAAAACAGCAAGCAAGCACAGAAAGAAACCAAGAAATAAAAATAACCCACTTTCCCATGGCCCATCAAATTTAAAAATAAGGTACTCAGAGAAAATTCCCAATGGCTATGAGTAACCTGATGAAACCCATTGCTTTATTGTGATAGAATAAAAGACCGAGTAAAGCATAGTTTCTATCTTCAAGGAACCACGTGTGTGACAGTGAAGGGTGGGGTGCAAGAATAAAGGAAATAATTAGCACACCTTAGATAATAATGAAGGATAAAGAGCCAAGGGATACTATTGCAACACAATGGGAAACACTTTTAGGTCGAAATAACACATTACCTGACCCAAAAAAGTGGGCAAAAATGAATCACGTGTGGTGTAGTACACGTGAGAAAGTTGGTCTTGGACATTAGCAAAGGCAGTAAGGTGAGAACGGTGGGCAGAGCAACTGTTGGTGACATATTTATGGCATGAAGTAGGAGCCTGGGCACGCCTGGAAATGAGGCGCAATGCTGTGAAGAGATGACACACCAAGTTAACAAAGTTTAGACAGCACTACAGCAAAGGGATGTCACTCAAGGATTTTAGGAGACTTGATCCCATATACACATCTGCATTTCATATATAGTGGAGTATGGTGTTAATATGGCCAACAGAGGTTGTAAGTGACAAAATGTTGCTATAGTAACTACCAGGTGATGCTTACCCCTGAGCCAAGGGTAACACTAAAAAGGGGAGAGTTGTGAACAGAATGAGGACACAGATGATGATAGACTGTCAAGAAACTGAAGTACCTGTCATCCACAAGGCTGGAGGGAAAGAGTGTGAATGGTTTGTATAAACTAATAAGTAAGAGATCTGCGTGCAGAGAGACTTTCTACTTTACGGTCCTGTCTTTTCAGTGAAAATAGTCTCTAGCGGCTGGGGAAATGACTCAGGCAGCAAAGTGCTTCTCTCATGAACACAAAAGGGCCTGAGTTGGATCCCAGTACTCATGAATAAATGCTATATGGTGCATGCCTATAATCTATGGTGTTTCTGAAATGACACCCAAGGCTGTCTTCTGGCGCACACACACACACACACACACACACACACACACACACACACACACAGGACAAAGAGAAGGTAATACAAATGACTAACATATAACTTCATAAGATTTGTGTAAACTTAAAATAGTATTAGTAGAAATGAAAATATTGATAAGGAAAACCGAGGCTGGAAAGTATGATTTTATGGTGGCAACATCCAGAGAGTGGGAGACTTCTCACTAGTGACACACAACTCTTCAAGTGGAGGAAACAAAGAAAGACCATTGACTGAAACTCTAATTGGGGAGTTTTATTGGGCATTTTAGAACTTTTGATGTGTGCATGTGTGTATGTGTGTGGCATGGGCATGTGTGAGGGCACAAGTGTGTACTCTGGTGCATGGAGAGACCAGAAATTGGCATTGGATGTCTTCCTCTGAGAGCTTGCCAGTTCAGCTAGCGTGAGTCACCAGCCTGCTTGCACTAGGACTACAGGCAGCTCACCACCCTCACCGGCTGGTGATATGAATTCAGGTCTCCACACTCATGGGACAAGTGTTCTACCCATGAAGCCATCTCCTCAGCCCCTAGCTGGCTTTTTAAAATAATCAAAATTGACATTTTCCTCATAGTGAAAAAAGAACTATTATTTTAAAACTTGTCTGTAATGTACCTATGATGAAAGGGCGTCATATCTGTCAGAGTTCCTTTCAAGAAGAAAAATGTACAGTATTATATGAAAAGCATTATTTTCTGAGGTTGAAGCTAAAATTTTCCCTGCCTCATAAAATGATATGAAGGGGAGAGATGGAAATTTTTGCTCTGGTTAACAGAGAGAGGAGAAAACACAAAAATGAGACAGAGGAGACAGAGGAAGACAACCGGACTGCAAAATTTTGACCTTACAAATATACCTCCTCATGGTCACCCTTAAGAATGGAAAGCAGCCTTGTGAATCCTTGGTGGGCATTGCTTCATCCTATCTGTGAACTAGACAAGGGACTGAACTTCAAATGCAGGTTAGTGCAAGGTGTACATATACGGAAACTGGAGTTAGAGTGCATTATGAGAAACTGAGCCCCCCAGGCTTAGACAACTCTGAAGCTTCCCCCCAATTTTACCTTAGTGTTAGCAAGAGCCATTCCCCCCACTACAGCTTATTAAGAATAGAATTCAAACATCCCTGTCTGCATCGCCTGACACCCTCACATACGCCGCCGCATACACCTTACCCTTAGGAAACACGCACAACATAAACACTATTTTCAGGCATCTCTCTCAAGGACACACGCTACCGCTAGATAAGAGGAACTGAAGAGAAAGAGTGACTGGATCCTGACCTTTTATTGCCTCCAAATAAACAACTTGAAGCCCAGCGAGGCACTGTCATTTTCATATAACAAGGGCGTGACATTTTCAAACATCAGAGTACTATGATAGCATGTGAAAATTTTCTGAGAAAGACTCTACCTAGAAATATATGTGCATCTAGTAACTGTTATAGACCTCTGTGGCTGGGTTACAAAGTAAAGCTACTGTATTAGCAGCCCTCTGCCAAAAGCAACAGGCATCTGCTCTTAAAGGAAAGCGCTGTCTCTCCAGTATTATTACGCTGGTCCAAGACATTATCTGGAAAAGATTTGTCAGGTTGATCATTAGCATAGCTAATGCTGAATTAACCAATAATTGGGCCACATATGTGCTCCAAATAGGAACAAAGCTGGGATACCATATTTTTCCCCTAAGGAAACTCTTCTGTATAGACACTATAGGAAAATGTGTGGGCAAAGTTTAGAATTGTGGTGATTTAAAGGAAAACTGTCACCCACAGCCTTGTGTGCTTGTGATTTAGTTTCATACTTAATGGCCTGCTGGTGGTGGGTGGTGCCTTTCTGGAGGAGGTATGTCATGGGGGTGGACCTTGAGGCTCCTTAGACCTGCCCTGCTGGGTGTTGCTAGCTAGCTCAATGACAACTTGCTTCTTGCTGCTGGGAAGATGGGAGGCTCACCTGGCTGTTTGTTCCTGTCGTGCTTTCCCCACAAGGATGTTTCCCCTGTAACACTAGAAACCCAAAGAGACTAGAAACCCAAAAGGCCCTTTTCGTCCATAAGCTGCTTTTGGTTGGGTTTTTTGTCCCAGCAATGAGAAGGTAGCTTCAGCAAGAGTTCTGTTTCTAGAAAGTTTATTTATTATTTCAGAGAGAGAGAGAGAGAGAGAGAGAGAGAGAGAGAGAGAGAGAGAGAGGAAAGAGCATATGGGCACAATACCAGTACTTCCTGCCATTGCAAGTGAACTCCAGATGCATGGGACACTTTGTGCATCTGGCTTTATGTGGGTACTGGGCAATCAAACCCAGGTAGACAGGCTTTGTAAGCAAGTACCTTCAACTGCTGAGCCACCTCTCTAACCAAAGAGCTTTTTAAAAACTTTTTCTTGATAATTATAGACAACAAACCATGATAATTCCCCCCACTCTCCCTCATATCTCCTCCCCCCTCAATTAGTCTCTATTTTGCTTCTGTGTCATCATCCAAAGAGATT
Source organism: Zapus hudsonius (assembly GCA_004024765.1). NCBI lineage: Eukaryota > Metazoa > Chordata > Mammalia > Rodentia > Dipodidae > Zapus > Zapus hudsonius. Next base: position 8,119 of record PVHP010000245.1, read on the forward strand.
GACTTAAAATTCTATCAGAAGCTACAGAGATGGAAGATATGTGTTTGTAAGAATTATATCTTCAAGAACTCATTCAGTTGCCTCTGTAGATGTAAGCACACATAGTCGCTTCAGGTGGTCAGAGAGGAAGCACCAAGCAGGTTACTATGTTATTCAGCTTTCTGTCACTGTGATAAAACACCTGAGATAATCAACTTCAAGTTTATTTTGGTCCATCATGGGTTGGGCCTGTGGCTTTGGGGCTCTTGTGGGACAGAGCACAGTGGTGAAGCCCACAGTAGAGCAAATATGTTCAACACATGGTGGCTAAAAACAGAGAGGAGAAAGGGTTCTACCACCCTTTAAGGCCACCTCTCCCAATGACTTGAAGAGGTCCCACCTCTTCAATGTTCCACCACCTCCCAATAGCACCACCGGGGTATCAAGCTTCCAACATGTTGGCCTTTGGAAGACACTATGAACCCAGTCTAGAGCTATCACAGAGGAGGAAAAAGAAAATGTCCAAGTTCACTTGACAAACATAAAGAACAAAAAGCATTTCACAATCTTGCCTTACTCATTCAAGACTTAAACAACTCAAATTCCTAAAGTTAACACATTCATGAACAGATGCCCTTAGGGAGATGATTCAATGGATAGATAATAATTATTCATAAATTTATCATAAATTAGCATATCAATTGTATGCAAATTAACTACTCTGAGGTACTTGAAGGTGTTAGAGATACTTAGAAACAGTTTATAGTCTGTTATTCTAAACATCTTATTTAGAAATAAATTGTACTATCTGTAAGCAAAGAATTATGTGGAAAAGGTTAAGTTTATTTAAGTCTGATTCAGCCTCAAAATTATTGTAAAGACTGAATATTATAGAATTTTAAAACAAAGACTTTAGTGTAGCTTTTAAATTTTCTTTATTTTGTATGGGGCATTTTATTGAATGCCTATAATTCCAACACTTGGGAGGTAGAGGCAGAAGGATGAGGAATTTCAGGCCAGCCTCTACCACAAAGTGAGTTCAAAGCCAGCCTGGGCTACATGAGACCCTGTCTCAAAAAAAAAAAAAAAAAAAAAAGAAAACTAATTTTACTCCTTCTTCTTATTCTTCTCCTGTGTTTAGTTTATTTTGTTTTGTGTGCTTTTAAGGGAATGAAACTCAGGTGTTTTTATATACCAGACATGTGTAAAAAACATTTATGAATTATAAATTATTAAAAATTGATTTTAATATATACCATAATTAGTCATTTTTACATTCCAAAACACATATAGTGTTAGAGAAGCTAGGTTAGTCTCTTCTATTTAACTATAATTATAGCAACAATGGAACAAGGTTTTTTTCAGAAAACCACTCTGTACAAATGGACAATATGAGATCAGAGTATCTTGTTATATAATACACTTAAGTTGTGTTTCTTTTTACAAAAATAATACAAAATAATTACATTATTACTTGTGTTATATTTTGCATATTAAATAATACAGAAAGTATCACTTATAGTAAGCAAGGTAAAGTCATCATAACATTAGCCTAAATGTTAGTGGAAAGTATCCTATTGACCCATTACAGAAGATTAAAATCAAAGTCAGAATCCTTAACCAGCAATGAACCTATACCATTAAAACTTACATATCTTAATTTTTGTCAATATTAAAGAAAAGTTATCAATTTATTGTACTAGTTCCCTCCCCCTTTTTGAGACAGTGAGTGTCTCCAGAGGCCAATTATTTTATGAAATAGTCTTTAACTTCAGGAAAGTTAAATTCTCAAATGCCCACTTTGAATCCCTTACCTAAGTATATCATACATTTCCTACTCCTATTCCACAGAATCTTCAAACAGATTCCTATTGCGTTGCTTTCGGGATAAATTTTAAGCTCATTAGCATGAAATATTCAGACATTTCAGGATCAGGATTCCTCTTCCTTAGACACAAATCCTCAACACAAAATTCCTTAAGAAGATATAACGAGTGTAACTAAAGATCAAACACTGAAAGGCATTTAAGGTCAGAAAGATCTTAAGAGAATAATAGCAGGAAACATCAACACCCTAATCTTATCCTTAGGGGGGTCTTCTAAACTAAAAATTAGCAAAGACAATTCAGTGCTAAAAATACCATTGATCAAGTGGATTTAAAAGTAATGTACAGAATGTTCCATCCAACAGATAGTCATTCTTCTTTGGAGCCCACAGAACCTTTTCTAAAATTGATCATATTATAGGCCACAAAGCTAGCCTGAGCAGATACAAAAAATTGAAATAGTTCCTTCTATCTTATCAGATCAGAGTGAAATAAAGGTAGGAATCAATAACAAGAGAAACCACAGAAACTACTGAATACTTAAAAGACTGAACAGTGAATGATCAGTGGGTCATTGAAGAAATCAATGAATATATTTAAAATGTTTTTAATATCAAATTAAAATAATAGCACAATTTTCCGAGACCACTGGAATTGGACTCAATTTTAAGAAGAAAGTTCATAGCTATAAAAAATAACTTCAAATAAATAGCTTAATTATACACCACAAAGTTCTAGAACACCATGTATAAGCCAGAACTAAATGCAACAGAAGACAAAATTAATAAAATGGAGACTGAAAGAATACTACATAGGAAGGCAAAAAAAATACAAAAAAGAGTTATACACACACTCAAACAGAGGATTCTTTGAATGAAAGACTGACAAACTTATGGCCAAACTAACCAAAAGAAAGGAAGATTAGGGAATACTTTGAAAACATATGTATTCCAAAAAGCTAGAAAATCTAGAAAAAAATGGATAAATTCCTAAACATAGATGAACTCCCAAAATTAAATCAAGGAAATGTAAACAATGTAAACAGATTCATAACAAACAATGAAATTAAAGTAGCAATTTGGTTTTCCTTCAAAGCGAGATCCAGGAGCCCATAGATTCATTGTGCAATTCTATCAAACTTTAAGGAAGTCCTAACATCAATACTTCTCAAACTGCTCCACAAGACAGAAAGGGAAGAAACTCTCAGAAGCATGTTCTTTGAAGCCAATATTACCATGACACCAAAACCAATGAGGACACAACAATGAAAAAGAGAAAGAAAGGAAGAGAGAGAGAGAAGAGAGAAAAAGAAAGAAAAGGAGAAAGAAAGAAAGAAAGAAAGAAAGAAAGAAAGAAAGAAAGAAAGAAAGAAAGAAAGAAAGAAAGAAGGAAGGAAGAAAAAAGTTGAAAGAAAGAAGAAAGGAAGGAAGGAAAGAAAGAGGAAAGGGAGAGAGACAGGAAGGAAGGAAGGAAGGAAGGAAGGAAGGAAGGAAGGAAGGAAGGAAGGAAGGAAGGAAGGAAGGAAGGGAGGGAAGGAGGGAGGGAGGGAGGGAGGAAGGGAGGAAGAGAGGAAGGGAGGAAGAGAGGAAGGGAGGGAGGCAGGGAAGGAAGGAAGGAAAAGGTCAGAGAAAGGAAAGGAAAAGAGAAAAGATAACTCTAAGCCAATTTTCCTGGTAAACATAGATGCAAAAATTATCAACAAGCAGAATACTTGCAAACCAAATTCAATAACATAGATCATACATAATGACCAAATTGATTTCATTCCAATGGTGCAAGGTTGGTTTACCATATTAAAATCAATAAATGTAATACAACATATAAATAGACTAAAGGAAGAAATCACAAGATCATATCAAGAAATGCAGAAAAATCATTTGGTAAAGTTCAACATACCTTCACAGTGAAAATCCTTTAAAAAGTCAGGTATTAAAGATATATACATCAACAACAAATTCATAGCCAATCTTGTACTAAATGGAGAAACATGAGAGCATTCTCTTAAAATCTGCACAAGACAAGGGTCCCTATTCTCTTTACTCTTAGTACAATGTTCAAAGCCTTAGCTAGAGCAATAAGAGAAAGAAAAAGAACACGAAGGGTGTTGCAGTCAGCTACACGCCACTGGGATGAATCTTCAAACCAGGCACAATTTATGGGAAGAAAGGATTTATTTGCAGCTATAGATACAGGGGAAGTTCCAGAATGCAAAAGAGGCTGCTCCCCTTTCACAGGTCCAAATAGAAAGAAAAACCCATCACCTACACCACACGCACAATAGCAAACAGGCAGGAGGGCAAAGGAGAGACTCTCTTCCCCTTTATATAGGCTTAGGGTGGGGTCTTGCAGCCCTACCCCAGACTTAATGACTTCCTGAGTCTCTGGAATTTCCTTCCTGTACTGCCCACACAGGAAAGGATATTTACTTCTAGCTCTCCTGAGCTTCCTTATATCCTGCCCTACTGAGAGGCTGCCTTCCTATAAATATCCTCAGAGACCCACCGAAAAGTTACTAAAAAGGTCAAGTTGACAACAAAACCTGACCATCACAAAGGGAAAAGGAAGAAGTCACATTATCACTATGTGTAGATGACATGAGCCTGTACTTTGAAAACCCCAAAGACTCTGTGGTGGTTTTAATGTGGAATGTCCCCCATAGACACTTGTGTTTGTGACTGACATACTTGACAACAGCTGGTGGTGGAGCCTTGCTGGACGATGTATCTTACTGGAGGTGGACGTTGAAGTCCAAGCCCGGTATTGAGGCTACTACTACCTAGATACCTGACAGTTCAGCTCACTCTTGTAGCTTCCTTCCAGTTGCTATGGCAAGATGTGATGCCCAGCCTCTCCCCAGCCATCTTTTCCTGCCATCATGAAGCTTCCCCTCAAGACTGTAAGCCAAAATAAATCCTTTGTTCCTATCAGCTGCTTTTGGTTGGGTGTTTTGACCCAGCAGCATGAAGCTAACTCATAACAGATTCTATCAGAAAACTCTTAGATCTGATAAATACTTTTTGTTATAAAATAGCAGGATACAAAATTAACATAGAAAAATCATTATCTTTTCTAGATATCAATAATGAGCTTCTGATTTAAAAAAAATTAGAAAGCATTCCATTCATAATAGCTTTGAAAATACATAGGAATAAACCTAATGAAAGAGGCAAAAGACCTCTATAATGAAAACTTTAAGACACTGAAGAAAGAATTTGAAGAACACACTGTAAAGTAGGGAAAGCTTCTTCCCATGTCCATAGAGTTCCAGAATTTATATTGTGAAAATGTCTATCTTTCTGCAAGCTGTCCACAGAGTCATAGTACTCCCCATCCCCCAAATTACAATGACTTCTTTACAGAATTACAAAAAAAAATCTTAAACTTCCTATGGAAACACAGAAGACCATAAATAGTCAAAGCAATTCTAAACAGAAAGAAAAATGCTGGTGGTGTTCCAATACCTGTCCTCAAATTATACTCTAGAACTATAGTGGCAAAAACAGCATGGTACTGGCACAAAAATAAATACATAGTCCAATGAATAAAACAGAGAACACAGATATAAACTCACCAAGCTAGAACCACCTATATTTTAGTAAAGATGTCAAAGAGATACACTGGGAAAAAATTTGACAATCTCTTCAGTAAGTGCTTTTGGCCACATGCAGAAGAATGAAATTAGATCCATGTCTGGCCAAAATCAAATAAAAAATTATCAAAAACCTTAATATACTATCTATAACAATGAAGCTGCTATTGGAAAGTATATGCACAAGTCTTTTAAGGTATAGGCATGGGCGAGAATTTACTGGAAATGATACCAATAGTAAAGAAAATAACCCCAAAATTGACCAATGGGATTACATGAAACTAAAATGCCTTTGTACATTGGAGGGGAAGAAGAGATCTTAAGTGGGAGGGGTTGGGTAAAAGAATGCATGTGACATGATGAACAAGAGGTGGAATCAAGAAGAGAGGGAGGGAGAGAGAGAAAGAGGAGAACACCACTGGACATCAGCAAAGACTGGAATGAGGAACTCGCAACCCTACAAGTATAGTCCCTGTCACTTAAATTCTTTGCATTAAAATTTGAACTTTCTTTGCATTTCCCTCATTATTTTACTCCTTTGAATTTTTTAATATTTATTTATTTATTGTTTAGTTGAGAGAGGGAGAGAGAGAACAAAAGAGAGAGAGAGAGAGAGAGAGAGAGAGAGAGAGAGAGAGAGAGAGAGAGGGCTTCTTGCTGCTGCAAACAGACTCCAGATGCATGTACCACTTTGTGCATGTGGTTTTAGGTGGGTACTGGGGAACTGAATCTGGGCCATCGGGCTTTGCAAGCAAGTGCCTTTAACCATTTAGCCATCTCCCCAGTCTTATTGATTCCTTTTTAAATGTCAAGCCTCTCCCACCCTGCCACATGTACTAAAATCGGTTGTTGTTTGTTCCTCTTCAACGTTCAAGTATTGCCTTTCTTATCTCATATGAAAACCACCAGAGTGGTTTCCTTCTCTCTAAATTTGCGAGTGGGAGGATGTTAGTGGCACACTTTGAGAACTGCCTGTTCCTGATCGAATCAGCTATGGCCCAGAAGCTTCTGTCCACACAGTGCAGACAAGACTAATGACCGTCCTTCCTTATGAAGAAAGGTTAAGAACCTAGGACAAAGACAACACACAGAGGCAGAGTGTTTGGCTCATGGATGTCCCATACTTTTCCACCTTCATGTCATGCTCTAGAGGAAGAAACCCTACAAAATCAGCAGGTCCAGTCCACTTCCCAGTGGAGGAATGTCTGCACACTCATATAACAGAAGCAGCTCATTCCAAAGTGAGGCAGCTTTATGTTGAGCTGAAATTTGTCACTCTTTCGCTTTAGACCATTCTGCTTTGCAGGACAAAAATAATATACCTAATTCCTCTTTTTCTATGACAGCCCTTTATTTATTTGAAGATCACTGACTTTTCTTCTCTAGTTTCCCCCAAGGTAACCACCTTAAAACATTTTTTCTGTCATGGGTAGCTCATTGCTCGTTATTTTAGTAGTCAGTTTGCTTGCCATTGTCTAAACAGATATTTCAACTGGAAATGTATAAAGCAATACAAGATCACCTCGACTCATGCCAGACTTATTCTTCTCGAGGTGCCCCAGTTATTCATTCACCCTTCCATAAAGATTTCGGGAGCTTCTATAGTATGTCAGACATTTGTAAAAGGCATCTGAACTACATCATTGGGGACAACATAAGCTGTTATTATAGAACTTATATTCTGTGGGAGGCAGACAGATGGTAAACAATGAATGTAAATAAAACAGATTATGGAGTATGTTACAATGTAATGTGTGCTTTAAAAAATTAGTTGAGGAGGAAATGTGGGATTGAGTTTATGAGGAAATACTTTGGTTTTTATAGTGGTGGCGTTTAGAGTGTGATTGTGAGTTAGCTTGTCAGATACCAGCAGGCAGTTGAAGGCAGTGGAGGCTGGATTCCCTTCCTCATAAGCAGTAGCTTATAAATCCAGGAAATGAAACTGCAGTGCTTTACTTATTGGTCAAAAGAATGGGATCTGAATTGTATCCCTGGCTCTGGGTAGAAATATGACATTCTAAACTGCTCGAGAAATCATAAAATTACTCCCTAGTCAGAGGCTTTCTTTACATAGGATTGTTCACTCCCTTTAACAGGTATTGCAAATGGGCCCGTCAATCACAAGGGTAGGAAAACAGCCCCGCCCAGGAAAGCTGTATGTTCTAGAAACTTTAAGAAATCATATAATACCTACCCTGAAAGTATAGATTGACGCAAAGGTCTTATCTCTGGACATTGTCCACTTTCACCCCTTGAGAGTGTTTCTTCCACAGTGGTCACTGGGGCCGTTGTCCACTCTCCCCTCTTGAAAGTGTTTTCATCTACAGTGATCCCTTTGGCCATTGTCCACTTCAATCCCTTAAAAATAACACTGTCTTATACACAATGCTCTGTGTCTCTTGTCTGAATCCTTTTAATTGGGATCACAAGGACGGAGGAACTGGAGGGAGGGCAGAGCCAGATCCCGGTGATATAACCAGGGTACCTCTCAGTGAGAAGGGAAGATTTGAATAAGGAGATAGAAAGGAAGGGGTATCTGGCAGGGAGGCAGGGAATATTGAGGGAAGGGCAGAGCAATAGAAGAACACAGAATCGTACATGCTCTAGGAACAATAAATAAGGCCAGTATTTTGGTCAAAAATGAGTGAAGAACAGTTGTGAGGGATAAGCTTATAGAGAGGAAGGAGACCAGAGCATGATGGGCTTATAAACCTTTGTAAGGATGTTAGCTGTAGCTCAGAATGAGGTCAGATTTTATTTTGGGATTCTTAGCAGAGGAGTGACCTGATCTTACATTCTGAAAGGATCTCCCTGGCTCCTATTAAGAATAGATTGTTGAGATGCAAGGTTTTCTTTCTTTCTCTAGGTGTTAGGTTTGCTTAAGCCCCTCTTAAGTTGAGTGGGGACACTGCCATCATCAAACATAAATTTCAGGGCTAAAGATATTGCTCAGTGGTTAAAGCATTTGCCTGCAAATCCTAACAACCCAGGTTCAGTTTCCCAAAACTCAGTGGGCAAAACTTGAGCAGAACCCAGTGAGACTATAATATCCTTAGTTGAATACATTAATTTCATTTACAAAAGCCTAAGATTTAATTGCTTTGGGTCATTGCCTCATGGTTTCTTTGCAGGGTCTGTTATCAAGATGTGCACCTCCTTATATGCAGAACACTTATGGAGCTCAGGTTTTTAACCTAAATGAAAGACTTTGTGTGATATGCTTTTCAATATTTTGCATATTGATCCTACGTCCCCAACACAAATTACTCATCACTTGCAAATTTGACTAACAGACATTATTGTAAACATTAAGAATAAAATCCTTTCTTAAAATTCTATTTTGGGTAGAAGAGTCTGAGGGGCCAGAGGTAAAGCAGGGAGAGGAAGGAAGATTCACACTAAAGATGTCATAAATTAGTACAATAAAAACTTACTTCTTTGTTAGCTAATTAAAATTATTAATTCCCTTAAAAAAGAATGAGCAAAAGAGTGAGGAATAGATAGCTTGGATGGAAGCACCCTGCTGGGGTTGAGAAAGATTCCCTCAAACCGTAGGATGCTGCAGGTGAATCCCAGTGCCAGAATTGAGTCACCCGCACAGTGAGCTACTGGAAAGAGAGGCCCATGAGTGCTCCCCGTCCCCAAACAATTCAGGCCATTGCCAAAGCACTTTGTTACCCACTAGAATTGGATGGTAAGACCTTTTTGCTGTGGTGGCAGGGTATTGAGAAATCAAACTGGAACTGAGAGGGAAGCCAGCTCCACAATGCCTGGTTCTCGTTTTGCTGGGAAGTACTATGCAAGCCTCTGAGGGATCAATGTCACCAACAGTGTGACCAGGCAGTGAATCCTGCAACATACAAAATCAAACATCAGTGCAACAGTGGCAAACATGTTATGGGGATAAGCAACTGCTCTCTGATTGGATATGAGGCCTGCAAAGAGGGAGGGAATTCATGCCTGGTACTGAGAACCAAGTAAAAAGCTTGGCTGGTCATAGGTCACAGGGGAAATCTTGCATTGTTCTTTGGCTAAATGGAGAGGTAATGTCCATCAAAAAGCTAATAAATATATGTTTAACCACTTTGATCAATGTTACTCTCACCGTTGGTTAGAAAAATGCTTTTTTACAGCTGGCAAAAAATACTGGGGAAACCCAAAACCTGCCAGAATGACAAGAAAAGAAAGCCAACTGCCTAACATGAGTCACTTCTATTGCACCTGCCAAGCCAAGGAAACATTATAGAGGAAGAGATGGATTAATATGAGCGCTGTTCTTTCAACTAGCCAGAAAACTCCTCCAGGAAGATATCAGTAGAAAATGAGGAGACTCAAACATCATCAAAGCAGAAATACAAAGCTGCAGAGAACACACCACCAATCTAGGTTTCTAACAGGCCCTCCAAGGCCCAGGGAACATTGCAGAAAAGGGGATGGAAAGAATGTAAGAGACACAGTGGGGGAAGGTGAACTTGGAGGTATTATCCAGCCCACAGAAACTGACTCATGCCTTCATGACCCCTTAGAGACTGAAGGAGGCCCTCAGAGGAATGGGTGGAGGGAATAGGGGATGGAAGCGGATAACCTAATTTGAACACAACCAATTTGTAATATGTTCATATATTTAAGCTCTCAATTAAAAAAACATGGAAGTGTGAGAACTCCATCACTGATCTTTTTCCAAAAATGCTCTCGCTATGCTAGTTGGTTTGATTTTTTTTAATGTAAGTACACAGGTCATAAGTGTATTTGGAAAAAGTGAACTACCTTTTGTAGCTATATGGAGATAAACATCATCATCAGTAAAAATAAATAAATAAAAGCAAAGCATATGTTATTTCTATAGTTGGAAATGGGTGTAAGTGTGAAAGGGCTCTTAGTAAAACTATTCCAACAGAGACATCCATTGAATAATAAATCTATTGAAAAGTAGAAATATTTTCAATTCTCATTTCTCAGTTCGTCATTACCATTTTTTAAAGATTTAAACCACTTTGAAAACTGGAACTATTAAGAGATTTTGAAAAGACCAATGTCTTACATTCGGTATGTAGTCAGACCCCTTTCTTTGTAAAGTTTATCGAAGAATTTACTTTGGAAGGCACACTTCCTAGGGCTGATCTAAAATCTATTAACTGAGATGACACTACTTTTGTTTGCAAATCACTTGTCCCTAGTTTTCACTTATGTGGATATTTGCATAATGCTGCATATAGTATGATGTACATTTTATAATATTTCATGGTTTATAGTATTACACGGCAAGGTGACGTTGTTGACTTGTATTTCACTGCCAGAACTCACCCCATCTTGAAAATAAACTTTTCTCTGTGTGTCTTTCCTTTCTCTTTCCCTTCTAGTTTAGGCTTGTGTGTGTGATCATTCTCAAAAATGCTGATCCACTCAAAAGTATTGTGTGCTCTTCCAAGAATAATCTTTATTATGTATGTGCACAATATAGGAAGGACAGCCAGCCAGGTCAGTTTGTCTCCTGTAAACTCCTGGCTAAGCAGTGCCTCCTGCTGAATACAAAAGAGGCAATGCTTGTGCTGAACCAGGCCTCTGCTCCCTGCCAGATCTTCCCCTTCTCTTTTAATGTAAAATTTATTTTCATTCAAGTAGAATATACACATAGCTTTGAAAGTAAATATTTCTGGAAGGTTTATCATGAAGTAAAATCCAGACCCTACTCTTTTGTCAAACCCTTTTTCTTTTTTAAATAATGTATTTGTAATAAAACCTTTACTAATACTTTGAACACAGGTTCAGCTATTATTAAGTAATAATTTACATTATTTAAAATCGAGCCAAATGGCTAACGCACGGTAATGCCATTATTAGCTACTGGGAATGAGCTGGATAGTTAATAGCCACTCCTCAGATGGAGGACCAGGGTGGGCTCTTTCTGGATATTGTAAGCAGAAAGAGCGCAACTGTCTCCCAGAGACTTGCCTGCAAAGGTGAGTCTTTGCAGCACGAAGGCTCCTGAAGAAACAACTGAAAGTCAAACCGTTTTTCATCCCTAATTTCCATGTTCCAGACAGAAGCAACCAAAGCTCCTGGAGTCCACCATGTCTTTGCAAACTACATAGATTGTTGTAGCTTCAATGGGAAATGTCCCCCATAGGCTCCCATGTGCCTGAGCATTGATTTCCAGCAGGGGACACTGTTTGGGAAGGTTGTGGGACCTTTAGGAGGTGGAGGCCTTGCTGGAGGAAGTGTGGTGCCTTGAGGTTTTATAACCTGGTCCTGTTTCCTGAGTGTTCTGCTGCTTCCTGCCTGTGGCTGAAATGTGACAAGTGTGCCTGCCATACCTTCCCCTACATAATGGGCTGCATCCCTGGAAATTCAAGTTGAAATAAAACCTTCCTTAAACTGCTTCCGTTCAGGTATCTGTTCACAGAAATGGGAAAGTAACTAATACAATGCTCATCTTCCATTTTTCTCACCTAGCTATAAGATTATCTGTAATCTATAATATGAGGAGAACCTTAAAACACTGTCTATTGACTTCCTACTCTGAAGATGAGAGTTTTTAACCTCACCACATATATATGTACACACATGTGCATTCATACTTATGGCCTATAAAATTTTTTCACAATCTTAATTTTGAGTGCACTATATTTCCTTATCACTCTTTAAATTATTCTGGAATAGCAAAAAAATTGTTTATACTTACTTCCTTTCCTCGGCTGACCAGCAGCATCATAAATTTCTGCTCAATATATTTAGATAATTTTGTTGTTTTGAATGTAAAAATGGCCTCCTTAAACCCTCATGTGTTTGTGATTAAGCCCCATACTTGGTCCCCAGCTGGTGGCAATTTAGGAGGTAGAGCCTGGCTGGAGGAGGTGAGTCACTGGGGGGAGGTAGGGACAGGCTTTGGAGTGTTAGAGCCCAGCTTCAAGCCAAACATCTAGACTACTTCCTTTCCAGCTGATTGACAAGATGTGCCAGGCTGTCTGGTCTTACCAGCCTTTTCCCATCAGAATGAAATAAGCCAGAAATTAACCCTTTTCTTCCATAAATCATTTCAGCTGGGTGTTTTTCTAAGCAAAGAGAGGTTTGTTTTATCTAATTTTTGCAGGTTTTTAAAATTTTTAATCTTTGATCTATGTTTCCTGCAGTGTCCTGGTCTCATTCTGCATTTGATGCACCAAACCTGCTCCAAGATAGTGGCTTAGGGATTCTTTCATCAATGTCCACTTTCCTTCTCCTTGTTTACATGTTGGATCTTAGGTTTTCTACAACTGTATTTTCTTATTTCCTAAATATTGGGAGATGCATCATCCAAAAGATTTTTTGAAGAATATTTGAAAGTACTTTATTGACCCTGAGTGCCTCCAGAAGTATCTTTCTTCTGCCTTCATGTATCACTGATAGCACAGAAAGAAATTCTTTTTCTCAGAACTCAGCCTGTGTAGTATTCCCTGAATTTCTTTTGAGGCTGTGGCCATTTGTTGACAAGCTTTTAAGACTGGATTCATATGCTCAGTCTATGTTTCTCTTTGTTTGTTGACTCACAACATTTTCTATTTGTAGGATTTATTTGAGACTAAAGAAATCAGGGCACCTCCTTTGAAATGATCATAGCAACCATTAATATTTTCCTCCAAGAACTCAATGCAATTTGGTAGCGTTGTTTTAAACTTTTTAAAAGCACCCTACCCGGTTCTCTATTCACAGTCATTACCAAGCAGGTGTATTCACATGTGGGGAGTGAGTTAGGCACAAGGATATCAATTGCTGATTTGTTTGAAGAAAGCCAGATTAGCAGTCAACTGAATGCTCATTGATATGACTAGCTAAATAAATTACGATTTACATAGTAGACTATTTATTATCAACCATATAGACCCAGTGAGGGAGCTCTGCACGCATCCATGATGAAGCCCTGTGATACATACTTTTATCTTTAAGATTTCCAAGATACATATTTTTAAGTTGCAATATAAGTTGAAGAACAGGGTGCATAATGGTTATTGCTTCTGAATAAAATAAAATAATATATATAATATATATCATTAGTATAACAGAACATATATTAAAAGATGTGCAATAAACTGAGAAGATGGATTGCCTCTGCGACTAACCTCCACAGTTTGTGGCACTGGAATATACAGTAGATAACTCCTCTTCTTGTATAACTTTTATTGGTATAGATTTAACAAACTTAGAAATTCATTGACCAATAGGGTGTTTAAATCAGAGAATTTGAGAATATTTACAAAGCCATGCAGCTCTCATCCCATTTTGGCTTGGGATTGTTCACCTCATCTGAAAACAAACCTTTGTGCCTCCTTACATCTTTCTATCCTCATGGCCAGTCCTGGGCAACCACCCATCCACAGTCTCTGTGTGCTGCCTTTTCTGGATATCTTGAATGTGTTTTCAGTTTCATCTTCTCCAGTTCACATTTATATCACCTATTTGACAGTACAATATTATCTAATTGATCTTACTCTTCCCTCAAATGAAGAAAGTGCATCACAGAAAAGCTAAATATCTTTAGTGCTATGAGTAGACAAATGGTGAGGACGTGAATTAAATCAGAGAGGGTTTTGAACACCATCCCATTTCTTATTTTCAGTGCATCAATATTAGCCCTCACTTTGGCTCAGCATACACTGAAATTTAGATTTAATCATTGTTCACATAAGTGTAAATCTCTGTAAAAGGTCAAAACATTTACCATTCAGATGGGAAAGAACAAATCATTATACTGAAAAAAGATATGGGTATGAAAATAATACTATGCAGGCACTTCACTTTTTATTGCCTTATTTTGTTAGGAATCCATAAACACTAATAGAATCTTGTCATATATTACAAAAGGTTGGCCATCTGCTAATGTTGAGATTAATAATCTCTCCCATGGTTAACTCATAAAAATCATACACATTTAGATTTGGATGGGGCTTTAGAAATTTATCTATGACATTTTCCCCAGATTTATACCTCTCAATACCAGCCAATCTAATTACTTCAGTGACACGTGTAACCTTTGTGAAAATCTCTATATAGATTTATTTATATGAATAAGATTGGCTGTTAAAAACCCACGAGCCAAATTTGTGGCCCATTTCTTCTCCCGCGACTAGTGACAGTGATAACAGAAATCATACGAATGATGAGAACACCCTTTATTAAGTGTTTACTGCTGCTACTCGTGCAGCTCAGGGGGTACCTATCACATGTTCAGTCACTTAGACTTCACAATCATCTCGGAGGAAGGCCTTACTTTGAGTCCCATCTTTAGGGAGAAAAAAAAAACTTCTTTGCGTTTTTTAATGTTTATTTTTAGTTATTTTGAGGTAGGGTCTCACTCTAGCCCAGGCTGACCTGTGGTCATTGTGTAGTCTTAGACTGGCCTTGAACTTCTATTCTCTGCCTCTCAAGTGCTGGGATTAAAGGTATCTGACATCACACCCTGCTCTTTCCATTTTAATGCCTAGGCCTAATGTTACATAGGTATTAAATGAACACACTGAGGTGACTACAGACTTTAAAACTGTTTTGTGAAATACAGTACTGGTCCCTATGCACTGGGAATGTATTTTCAACCCCACCCATAAATGTCTAAAATGCAGATATTATCGATATCTGTTGTTTCTATCTATGCATCCATTCCTATGATGAGCTTTGCTTTGTAGTAATATTTATTGGACACAGCAAGAGACTAAGAAGAATAAGAAACGGAATGATTGTGAAAGCAGACTTAATAAAAGTCGTGTGAATGTGGTCTGGCTGTCTTAAAGTGTCACACTTTAAATTTCAAGGAAATACTTTACAACTTCTTGGCATATTTGAATTTCCAGTAGCAGTACTGTTATATTTTGGAGCCATTGATGAATAAAATGAAAGTCTCTTGGACACAGAAGAAACTGAGATATTATGACAGTTGAATTGATGAGAGACAAATACCCGTTGACTAACTGAAGGGTAACATATACAGCCTAGCTACACTGAACTGGGTGTTGTGATGACTCATGTCCTGGGTAGATAAAGGTGCCACATGCTTTACTCAGGATGGCTTATAATTTATAATTTATAAATTGTTATTTCTAGATTTCCCACTATTTTCATGGCCATGGTTGTTTACCACTGAGCCAATCCCCCCCCTTAAAAAAAACCAGCTAAATGGTAGAGTCTCATTCCTGACTCACATTGTATTTCTTAGTTCACTTTACTTTTATATTTTTTAAATAGTTTTATTTGAGAGAGAAAGAGAAGGAAGAAGGGAGGGAGGCAGAGAGAGAGAAAGAGAGAGAGAAAGAGAGAGAGAGAAAGTACGCAGACACCAGGGCCTCTTGTTGCTATAAATGAACCCCAGAAGCATGCTGCACTTATGTACATATGACTTTATATGGGTCCCAGGAAATTGAACCCAAGCTGGCAGGCTTTGTAAGCAAGTGCCTGTAACTGATGAGCCATCTCCCTAGCCCGCACTTCACCTTTGAGTTTAATGCTTGCATGTATTTTGACTTGTAAGCTACCTCGTCTTTCCCCACAAAATGTTTACTTAAATAAGCAAGCATATTGACTATATATGTTTGTTTTCATACACTTTATAAGGAGGAAAAACAAAGGAAAATGCAGGTGACCGAGGACTTGACACTTGACAAAAGAAATTCTGTCTCTATTGGAAGTTTTGTCTTTTGCCAAGGTAAAGCAAGAACCAATTAATCAATATTGATTGGGTCAATGCAAGGACTATAGAGAATTAATGCTGTAGTTCCTGCCCTCTGGGAGTTTACATGTTTAATTGTGGAGAGAAACTACATGGACAAAACCACAAATATGTGAAAAATGATTATGAATGACAATGATAATAGGTCCTTTGGGTATCATGAGTCAGTTGTTTAGACAAAGGGGAAGCATTGTAAGAAATTAGTGTTTCCTGCACTCTAAGGATTGACAATATATGAGACAAATCAGGAATATTTGACCATTTGGGGACTCTGAAGAGTTGTATTGTGTGTGTGTGTATGTGTGTGTGTGTGTGTGTGTGTGTGTGTGTGTGTGTGTGTGTGTGTGTGTGTAAATGCCACAGCTGGCCCCCATCCTTCCATAGAGGGATTGATTACAGGTATTTGGACAAGATGTTCTCTAAGGTCCTGTCCTACTTTAAAAATTACACACAGTCCTCCATTTAAAATAGTGAAATTCCACCTAAGAGGTTTCCATGAAGGAACTTGGACATATCCAGGGGAGCATTGAGAGTAACTGGAGAACCATAGGGAATACTGACTTCCCGAGCCCTGAGCCCTCTAGCTCGTGTCACCTGTGAGAAGAGGGGGAAGGGTAGAAGAGAGGCGCGTTTCCAAAACGAAGTGCCTTTTCAAAATTTGCTGTAAACATGTTAAAGGACAATGTCTATGATGCCACTAAAATTAAAATCGAGTCTGTGAGACATGGGACACGAAGTCAAATGAAGTCTGGACCATTTTTCACCTTCTCTAACCAATGGTGAAGACTTAATTCTCCCATTCCTTTTTCCTTCACACCTCCAAATGTTAAGACTCTTCTTCAAGGAAACTCATAACTCCATTCATTTGTGGTCATTTCCACCAAGTGTTCTGTGAGATATATATACATATATATATATATATACATATATATATATATGTATGTGTGTATATGTATATATGTATGTGTATGTATATATGTATATGTATTTGTATGTATATATGTATGTGTATGCCTATGTATATGTGTGCATATATATATATATATATATATCTGTCGTAGTCAGACACACATTGCTGGGATGAATCTCCAAGCCAGGAATGATATGGGGAGGAAAGTATTTATTGAAGTAACAGACCCAGGGGAAGTTAAGGAAAAAGGCTGGCCCCCTTTCACACATCCAAGCAGAGACAGAGACAGAAGCCCACCACCAGCACCTCAAGCAAGCACACTCCCAACTAGCAAAGAAGAGGAACTCCAGGCTTGAGCTCAGACTGCTTTTTGCATATGTAAAGCTAGAATTCCAGACCAACCCCAGAAACACCTTAGGGCTGAACCCTAGGATCTGGCCAAGGTGATGCACCTCCTCCAGCCAGAACTGGCTGGAGACAATTTACAATTATAATAAACTTTTGAATCAATTGGGGGACATTATTCAAACTACTACAATATGTGTATGTATATGTATATGTATTGTATGTATATGTGTGTGCATGTATATGTATGTATAAATGCATGTGTATGTACATGTATGTATATATTTATGTGCATGTACATGTATGTATATATGTATATGTATGTGTATACGTACATGTACGTATGTATGTATATGTATGTGTATGTATATGTATGCATGTGTATGTATGTATATATGTATATGCATATATATGTATAGATATTATTTATCTTACAGAAGCACATAGTTAACTCCCCCACGTTGCAGACACACTCAGGTTTGGAAGGCACCTGCCTGGTGTTTGGGGGGAGGGGAGGGGTGAATGCTGGTTCCCGGGATGCCGGGGCCCGCTGGACGGCGGGATCGGAGGGAGGGCGGGGCCGCAGCGCGAGAGCCCCGGCGGAGGCGCAGGCGCCGGCTCCCGCTCCCCGCTCCCCGCGCCCCGGCCGCTCCCTGTCTCCCGCCGCCGCGGCGGGGCGGCCGCGCGCTCGGCTCTTTCCGCCGCCGCCGCTGCCCTGTGCGCTCCGGCAGCTTCGGCAATTTCCGTCGGGCCCCGGCCGCCATTTTCTCGCCGCCCGTGTGGCTCGCTGGCTGCGTGGCTCGGTTGTGGGGGAGCGAAGCTTTTGTCCGGCGTCGGCCATGGACGGGTACGTTTCCCGGGCCGCCTGAGGAGACGTGTGTGAGGGTAGAGTCGGGGCGGCGGGCCGGGATGGGGTGCGGTGCGGCCGGGCGGCCGTTATCCGGCCCCGCGGCGCGGCGCGGCACACCCCTCCCCGAGGCCGCGGGGAAAGAAGGCCGCCGATGGCGGGCGGGCCGGGCCGGGGCGGGCGGGGGGCGAGGCGGCGGCCGTGGCCGCGGCTCGGGGATGCGGGAGCCCAGCGCGGCGGCCTGGCCCGGCCCGTCCTCCCCTCCGGGAGCCATGGCGGCGCGTTCGCGGCCGGGGACCCGAACCCGCGTCCCCAGCGCCGCCGCCCCGGCCTGGCCGCCCCGGCCCCGGGAGGGAGGAGAGCGGCGGGCGGCGGGAGCTCCGGGGAGCCGGGCACCGACGGGGGGGCAGGGCGCCGCCGCCCGCCTTTGTTTTCACCCCAGCCCGGGGCGGGCGGGCGGAGGCCCGGGACGGCCTTTGTGTGCACGCGCGCCGAGCTGTGCGCGTGCGCGGGGTCGTGCGCGTGCTCGCGGGGGCTTGCGCGTGCCCGCGGCCCGGGAATGGAATCCTCCCCCAAACCCGACCCCCGACCCGGGCCCGGAGCCCTCGGTGCCGTCAGCCCGGCCTGGTTCTGTCCAATCCGCCAGCACGCACATCGGTGTGGCAGGGACCCCACGGCCTCCCGAAGCTCCGTGACTCAGTGGAACTCACCCGGTAGCACCTGGCAGCCCGGTTGCGGGGTAGCAGGAAGCTCGTCTGTAAAAATCGGTACAAACCTGAGCTTTGCAGGCATTTCTATGAGAAAGTTCGCAGCCCATCCCTGCAGCTCTCTGGGCTCAGAGAAGATTCCCAAACTGATGCAGGAATTCATGCACTTCCCATTCCTGCACTCTTGTCTACATTCCTGGGGATTTGTGTTAAATTACTCTTGCAAGTATTCCAGGAATGGCTGAGTGGTGTAAATTTTTATTTTCTCGTTGTTTAAAAACACTATAAGTTATCCTGTCTGCATTTCACCTAAATTTGAAAGTTATTTCTATTAAACCAAGATGACACTGTTACAAAGTAGCATCTGGGAAAGATAAAGAGGATTAAAGTGTCTTAAAGTCAAATAGTGATCATTTGAATAAGAGGTTGACACTATTTTTTTTTTTTTATTTTCAGAATTGTCACTGATGTTGCTGTTGGTGTGAAGGTAGGAGATGATTGGAAGTTATATGAAAACTAGGGATAGTGAATCTGGTGTCATAATTAGTGAGTTAGTTTTGAAAGAAAAGCCTAAGCATAAAAGATTTTGATTTATAAAGGCAGATTATATAAACAACCAGAAAGAATGTGCAAATAAATGACCTTAAATCTCAGTTTTCTAGAACTGACCAACTGCAAGGTTAACTTTTTCCTTTAAGTATGAATGGGGTCCAAGGAATTATTAATGCTTTACATACATGACTTGGGAGCCCAGAAATACAAGTAATTTCACAACTGAGGGGAAGTGATGGATAATAAGCGATTTTTGATTTTAAATGATAGTAACTTGGTTAATCTAAATCAGTTTGACTTTTCTGTCCCACAAAAGTTAAAATATTTTTGTTAGGATTACTGACTCCAAAGATGAAAGAGTTCAGGAAATTTAAACTTGAATCAGAAGTTAGTATTTTGTTTACAAAGTTTTGACTCACTTTTTGGCTAGAAAAGCTACTCCTATTTTAAAGGGTGGTTTTCATGCCTACCACATGCCATTTCCTCAAATATGTAGATCTTACTATGTTTTGATAAAAGTTTGTGCTTGCAAGCTTGTCTGCCTTTTAGGACATGGTCCTTGCCCCAGCTTGGACCAAGATTTCCTCTGCCTCTTCAACAACACTCCCTCTTTCCTAATGTCAGTAATGCTGGGAAAGCAAAAAATAACACCAAGTTGAGTGAGGCTGGTGTCTAGTATGTGTTTTGAAATTTCTTTCATTGTGGTGTATTAACACTTTGGGACAGTTTGGGGGATGTTAGTGTTTTCTCACTTGACACTGAACTAGATACTTATCCATGGTTTAATGTTTCAGTTATTTCTTGAATTCATATTGTGTAGACTTCAGGAATAATGAGCTTTTATAGAGAGGCCATACTTAATTTTATTAAACAGGAATATTTTCCAAGTTGTAAGTTACAGGATTTGAAGTTAGGAATAGCTCAGATGTACAATATGTTGATAATATGATTCAAACCAGATAGAGTTGTGAATTTTATGAAAGAATAAATGATAGAGTTTTGTACAGATACAATATATGATTAAAGTCTGTTGTCCATTATTAGTGTATAAGAAAGTTTATACACAAGACCTAAAATGAGTAGGCAGGAAAAAAATGAGACTTTTAGACTAGGATGCTTAGCTGTGACATAATTGGTTTTACTAGTTTTCTGTATTGTAGTTCAAGGAAAAAACACTAGGAAATAGCATAAAAGTAATTTCTAGCTATTGAAAATTATTTAATATAAAAGTTTGAATAGCTAAAATTTTATATAGTTTTCAATGAAATATGTTTCTTTCTACTCCACAGCTCTGTTTCTTATGGGTAAATTACTATTTTAAAAGTTGTTACTTTTTTGAAGAAGTTATCGATATTTATTACCATATATAAATATCTGTTTTGTACAAATGGATTAAGTGTTCTATCTGTATCTTGGTCTTTAAAAATTGGTGCATAAGTTGAAATAAATTACATGTTTGCAAAATATGTAATGTTTTATGATATGCATCTGTGAACATTCACCACAATTAACAACAACTTTCACTCCTAGAAATGTCTTGCCCCTCTGTAGTGCTCCTTCTGCCTTTCTTCAAGGAGCTGTTACTACTATATGCTAGCTTACAATTTTGGAATTTTAAACATGTAAGGAAGTTTACCCTAGTCCATAACTCATTTTTATTTAGATTTACACATGTGTATGAATAGTTCGTTCTTTTTTGCTGCTCACCAACTTCCATTATATGACTACATGGTAATCAATTGAACTTTAATGGACATTTGTACTGTTTGCAGTTTGTGGCTTTTAGGAAGTTGCTGTGAATGTTCTTGCACTTTCTGTGTGGTTGTACTGCAGCCTGCCTTGAGACCTGTTGATGTGATGGCAGGATCATACCATCACTGCTGACTTTTCACAGTGGTTGTACCGTTTCTCCTGACCTACTGTAAGCAGGTTGTGAGATTTGTTTCCTCCACATACTTTTCAATGCTTCTTACTATCTAGTGAGTATGAAGTGATAATTTTATTGTCTTTCTCTCTTTCCTTTTCCCTTTCCTTCCTTTCCAGCTTTTCTTTTCCTGTCTGTCCTTCCTTCCTTCCTTCCTTCCTTCCTTCCTTCCTTCCTTCCTTCCTTCCTTCCTTCCTTCCTTCCTTCCTTCCTTCCTTCCTTCCTTCCTTCCTTCCTGTCTTCCTCTCTTCTCCCCTCCCCCTCTCCCCCTTCCCCTACCCCTTTCCTTTCCTTTCTTTTCCTTCCTTCCTTCCATCTCACTCTAGCCCAAGCTGTCTTGGAATTCACTAAGTACTCTGGGTGGTCTCAAGTTCATGATAATCCTCCCACCTCTGCCTCCCATGTGCTAGGATCATAGGTGTGCATTCTGGTTATTGTTGTTTTTCTTTTTTTTTCTTTTTTTTTTTATAATTTGCTGTTCTGTAGTATCTTATAAAGAGCACTTACAATGTTCCTTTTGTTAGCATTTTATCTTAGGTATCTGTTGAAACTTTTTTCTAAAATTGGGTTTCTTTGTTGAGTTATGGATGACTTCTTTATGGATACAAGTCCTTTATTGGGTATGGTTTGCAAATATTTTCTGCCACTTTTCGTTTTCTATTTAGTGCCTTTTGGGAAGCAACAATTGCTAACTGGGTAACTTCATTTATTTTACTAGCCTTTTCTTTTATGGATGATGCAATTTGTTATATCTAAACCTTCTTTGCATAACCTAAGGTAAAAAAAAAGTTGTTACCTTTGTTTCTAATAGAAGTTTTAATTTTAATTTCATACTGTGTTTAGCTCTGTGTTCCATTCTGAACTAATTTTTTTAATATGGTGCTAAGTATGGGGGTCAGAAACTTCTGGTGTTACATGTGGATGTCTGGTTGTCCTAGCACCATTTGGTGAATAAACTGTTTCCTTTGTTGAATAGGCTTGGATGTTGTCAAATATCAGTTTTCTATGTATATGTGATTCTATTTCTGTACTCTGTCTTTTTCATTTATCCATTTTTGTCTATCTGGAAGCCAAAAGCATATTCTAATGACTACAGTTATATGTTAAGTCTTAACATCAAGTATTATTACAGTTATATGTTAAGTCTTAACATCAAGTATTATTCGTTCTTCAACTTTGTTTCCCAAAGTTGCTTGGGCTCTTTTAAGTCTCATGCTAGGATATTCCTAGGTTTGACTTTATGGAGAAATTTGATGTTAACTTTTCTAACTATGACAAACCAGAGTTTTATCTCATTGTTCACCTACATCTTTAATTTCTTTTTTTAATATTTTTATTTAATTATTTGCAAGCAGAGAGAGAAGAGAAAGAGAGAATGGGCACATCAGGGTCTCTAGCCACTGCAAAAGAGCTCCATATGCATGTGCTACTTTGTGCATCTGGCTTTATGTGGGTACTGGGGAATCAAACCTGGGTCTTTAGGCTTTGCAAGCAAGCACCTAAACCGCTGAGCCATCTCTCTAGCCCCAATATCTTTTCTTTCAGCATTATTTTTAAATTTTCATGTCATGTTTTCTACATCTATTGTTAGGTTCCTCATATTCTTTGATGTTATTACAAATGATTTTTTTCATATTGTTTTGTTTTTTGAGGCAGGGTCTTGCTGTAGCCCGGGCTGACCTGGAATTCATTATGTTCTCAGGGTGATCTCAAACTCATGGCAATCTCAAACTCATGGCAATCTTACCTCTGCCTCCAGGAGTGCTGGGATTAAAGGGGTGCACCACCACGCCCAGTCAACAAATGATAGTTTTAAAGTTCAACTTCAGTTACTTTGTTACTAATGTTTAGTAGTAAAAATGGTTTCTGCAAAATATATTTTTTTCATATTCTTGTATTATGTACCCTTGGACAACTTTCTTCATAAATCTGATTTTTATGTTTAGTTTTTTTCAGGCAGTTTTCTCTCTTCCCTGTTTGGGTGTCTTTTTTTTTTTTTTTTTTTTTTTTTTTTTTTTTTTTTTTTTGTTTTTTTTTTTTTTTTTTTTTTTGGTTTTTTTTTTTTTTTTTTTTTTTCTTTGTTGCCTATAGCATGTAAGGTACTATGTTAAAGATGTGATGATAGTGAGAATTTTATATTGTACCTGATAATACACTCTTTCTAAGTGTAATCTGTTCTTCAACCATGAGTTTTGAATTGTACAAGAAGGCTAAGGCAGGAATAAAGAAGAGACATTATTACTTTAGTGATATGAGAAGGAAGCTCTGTGGACAGTCTAGTGTTTGTTCACTTATTAGAGAGGGCTGTTTAGTATAGCAATCTCTTCTTAGGTGACCTTTAGTAATGCATATTCTCTAAAATTAGTGCAGTTCCTCGAAGTGCTTGAATTTATTTGCAGAATTGTTCATAATACAATGTTATCTTTTTATACATTTGATATCTTAGAATCTATAGTCACATCAGCTGTTTTTACCTTGCCATTCTTGATAGTTGGTTGATTTTGTTAATGTTCTCACAAAGATAAACTTTATTGAGTTTTCTACTATTTTGGTCTTTCTCATTTTCTCTTTGCATGTTTGGTGTGTGTGCTTGTATGTGTATGTGTATGTGTGTATGCGCGCGCTCGCCAGAAGACAACTTTGGGTGTTCCATGGTTCCTTTCTTTTTGATACTGGGTCTTTCACTGGTCTGGAGCTCAGCAGTTATACTAGAGTGGCTGGCCAGCAAGCCCATGCTGTCTCTTGCTTCCCAGCATTGGGATTATAAAATAAATTTTGTGCTACCACACTCAACATTTTTACTTGGGTCACAAGGATCAAATTTAGGTGCCTGTGCTTGTGGGCAGGTCTTTTTACAGACTGAGGTATCTCCTCAGCCCTGTCTTCTGTTTCATTGGTGTTTGTTTCTATTTTCTTCTGCTTTGTGTTTTGCTTGTGCTTTTTTGTACTTGGTTAACATTGAGGCTGAAGTCTTTGCATGCTTTTCCTAATAGAGGATTTTAGTGCTGCATACGTATATATGGCATCCTTGAAATTTTGACATGTTTCTCCTCAATCTTTTTTTTTTTAATTTATGGCTGATAAATGGAATAAATTTTAATGAAGAACTTAAGTAGGGTCATATTTGTGGCAGGTCTTTTAGTAAATCAGTTACATCAAAATCTTGCAACTGGAAAACTCATGAAGTATAAGTTAGCTTTTTCAAGGTGGGTTCTACTAATGTTCTGAAACAAGTTATTGTAATTTCTTGTATCGCAGTTTAAGTTGTAATGTGGTTATTGAGTTCCTTTTTTTCTGTCTTGCTTAGATAATTGTAATTAAATAATGCTAAATATTAATTGAATTTTTTAATAAGGTATGTTTTTCAAAGCTTTGTTTGGGTCTTTTAGGATTTTTCTTAAAATGTTTGTTATATGCTGTATCCTTCATTCTTGAGTATTTTTGTTAAAATTGTAATTCATAATCACTTATGATACCTACTGACAGCTGTGTGTTAGCTGGTGATTCTTAAACATAGAGAAAGAATATATAATCTTGAGAACAGATAATTTGTTAATTGCTCCTCCTACTTTGCTCATATTAAATAGTGTATACCCAGTTAATACTTAATGACTCCAGGGGTGTCTCTAGCTTCAACCGGTTTATAACCTGTGAGCCATTTATCAATATAAAGATAAATTTCCATTTTATTGCACCATATTCCTGTTTGTTCGAGATCTTTTACGTGGACCAAATCTACCTGTAGAGATACTGATGGTTTTAATTTTCCAAATAGCTAGAGTAGAAGAAATTACTTTTGGTTGATAGGAAAATCTCTTGAAGTGGTCTCTGTGACCTATCTGTTGAAAAATGTGGATAGAGTATGGGACTTTGTGTTGAAGGAATAGAAAAATTGTTAATTGGCTAGTATAAATTCAGTCAGTGAGCAGTGTGTTTAGTAATTTGGCTCTGTTTTTTCCTGTAAAACTACTGATCAATAAGCGTTTATTACTCACAATCTATACCTAGCTAAACAAGGTGAAGCAGAAAATGTAAAGCATCTTCTTGAGTGTAAAAACACACACTAGTTGTTATACCTCATAATGGAAAAACATCCCACAACTTAGAAAGTAGTATTAGCAAGAGCAAAATGAAAACCTGTGAAGTCTTTTGATCCAGCTACCAATGTACTGGGAGTACAGAGATTATTCTGAGTTATACCAGAATACAGTGAATACGTGTAGACTGTGGACAAGTCTAAATGTGAAACCATCTCTGTGCAAGAAATGTAATAATGATAGTAGTAATATAAACAGAGAATGGGAGAGCTTCTGGCTGAGAAGATATTCTAGGAAGTAACATTCTACCTAGTGTGTTCCTTTTATTAGATCTTGATCCTTTTCTCCACTAACAGATCTTGAAAAATAGTATAAGTTTTAATGCTGAATGCTGGACAATATAAAAAGTAATTATGAAGTTTTTGACAACCTAAAAGTATTGTAGTTGTATTTTTGTTAAAAAAGATATATTGAAACATTTACATATGTAACAGTATGAATTTCTGGAATTTGTCATAATAACAGGAAGATACTTATGACTATCTCAATTTTACTGTTGGTGGAAGGCAGTTAAGACCTTACAATGGATCAATGATGGTTTATGATATAATTGTGTTAAAATTATATTAAGCAAGTAAATCAATACTTTTTAGTCACTCTAATCTTGAATCTCTTACATATTTGTTTTAAAAATTATTCAAAGTTAAAGTTGGATACATTGGTACCATGATTGTGCACAGTAAATTTGAAAATATCATCTGATCTATAGTATTCAAAATATTTATTTTTCCTTTTATATCAGGAACACAGGAAAACCAACATGTTGATTTGGTTAATGTCTCTTAAAAATCTTACTAATAAATTACCTTAACCTGCCCCTTTTCTTGTATTGTCTTTGTTAGAGAAACTGGGCCATCTGTTCACTGTCCACTTTCCTGTATACTGCTGCTTATACTTCATTTCATATGTCCATCATATTCTCTTACTACTTATAAGTTTATAATTAGATGAGACTTCATTAGACTCTGGTTTAATTTTGAACAAGAATATTTTGTAGATGTGCTCCATGTAATTCCTATTGGATCACTGCAGGGGAACAGAATGCGGTTTTCTCTTTGTGATGTTAACGGTTATCCTTAGGTTGAGGTGTTGTCAGTTTGACATGCCCATTAAAGATGTTCCCATCCTTTAGTGTTTAGTAGATTGCATATTACTGGTTATTGTGAAGTAGATAATATCTTTCGATACATATAATTAGAATTCCTTCATTATGAACTTTGTCTATGAACTATTTGGTCACATTTGAAAAGGCAGATCTCCTCCCTTTTCTTAAATATGAAAAGCAGGGTTTTAGGTAGATTTTTTAAAATATATATTTTTTTAATTTTAACAATTTTGGGGATAGACTCCAGGACATTGTGCTTGCTAGGCAAGTGCTGTGCCACTGAGCTAAACCCCAGAATCTCGATTTTTTTTCTAATTAAAAACATTTTTTATCCTAATGATTAGCCTCTGATGTTAATTAATGAGTTCCTTTATTTTTGTATTGTGAAAGCAAGGTGTTTTTGTTTGTTTGTTTGTTTGTTTAGCTCAGGCTGAACTGGCACTCTGTAGACCCAGGCTCACAATTCTCCTACCAATGCCTTCCAAGTGCTGGGATCAAAGGCATGTGTTACCATGCCCAGCAAGAGCAAGGATTTTAACACTTATTTTCTAGTTTATTACAGTTATTATTACTCTTTCTAAAATCCTTAAATTATTATATCTTGGGCCAGATAGAATTTAAAATGCCAGTAACTTTGATAATTGCTTCTTTGAAAGTTGTTGTTTTACTTCAGAGTTTTGAATTAGCTGTTTTCTTTCAAAATGTCCCTTCTTTATGGACAGAAACCATTAAAATGTAACCAGGGTACTTGCTACTCTCATAGAGAGTTATTAATTCAAGACCCTTTCAGTGACCAGTTATTACTTGATAGAAATATATTATTAGCTTTTTTGTTCCAGTTCATATTTAAGGGTACAGTTTTTGCTTATGTAATCTTATATTCTCTTGAATACTGAAAAAATCTTTGGTAACATTGATAATGGTACATCATACAACATTTTAAAAATAGTATTTTTTATTTTGATTTCTTAACATTTTCATACATAAATTTAATGTATTTTGATTTTATTGTTCCCAATTACCCTCTCATTTCCCCTCCCTGTCCACTAATACCCTTCATCCTGATTAGTCCTCATACTACAGTCATGCCTTTTTTATTTTTTTACCCATTGATTTATATCAATGAAATGTGGGGGGAGTTTCATGTACCCTTACCCCTTGGATGGTGAAGTCTTGTGCAGGAAACTGCTGGGAATTCATCAGTGTGATTAATCTTGTCACATACAGAAGACAGTGTTTCATAGTCTTTTCCATCCTTCTGCTTTCATAATCTTTCCATCCTCTTTTCCTCAAGATTCCCTGCACTTTGGAGGGGTGATTTAGAAGTCCAGTTTGAGGCTGAGCACACCGCAGTGACTTACTCTCAGCACTTTTGTCAGCTGTACATCTCTACATTAACCACTTGCCCATTGTATTGAGAAACTTCTGTGGTCAGCTTTCATGCAGTACTAATCTCTGTGAACAAATACAGTATTTACAAGGCAGTTTAATATGCTGTCCCTAGGTCCCATCATCTCCTCAGACATGGGCTCTTCACCTGATTTTCAGTACCAGGCATGAAATTCCTCTTGTGGAGTGGGGCTCAAATCCAGTCAGAAAGTGGTTGGTTACTCCCATGATATTCATGCCACTCCTGTATCATTGGATATATTTTGTCTGGCAAGTTGGTTGTGGCATACCATACAGCTGGGTAGGACTGTTGAAGTTAAGATGCTAATTTTTTTAAAAAGCAAAAATAGTATTAGACTATCATTAATATTAAATCTAATTCAAGATTTGCTTATGGTTATTTTTTTTTTTGTCCTTAAGAGTATATTCCATGAAGAAAGCCTGGTAATTCAAAATTATTGAAATTGATCTACTGATTTTGCACATAGTTAATGGTTATATTTGTTTTACTTTTTGTTTTGCTTTCTAGGGCTTATGTATTTAGATAGTTTTGATTAAATATTTCAAAGTCAAAACTAAAGCAGATTGCCTTCAGAGTTTAGCCAAGCCACTCCTGTCAACTCTCTTTTCTGTTTTCATTTGTTTGATGTTTTATGCCTCTTTGATTCAACATTTGCATGTATAATTTTCTTTCCACATTCTCCTTCCCACAATAGGTAGAAGGTAGCATAATATACAGAATGTTTATATCTTGTCATTTCTACTTACTTATAAATAAACATCCTGGAGGTGACTGCTTGGAAACATTCTCATTTTTTCTATTATTACAGATTGTTTTATTGAATACCTTTTTATGTTTATACTCTTTCCAGTATGCAAACATGGCTAGTATTTACAAGAGCTCTTAGATGTTAAATTGCTGAGTCCATGTGTAAATACAAATTTAGTTTTACTGGGTATTTATGGACATTTTTGTGTAGGGATTATATTTTGCTATTCAGAAAAAAATGAGTGCCTCTTTGTATCCCATAACCTGAAAGATTTCATTGTTAAAAGCTGGCAGTTTTGCTGCTCTGTAGGGTATAAAAATGCAGAAATAATCTGGATTTGTCTTAACTGTGGGCAGCCTTTAACAGATTTTCAGTTTAAGAATACTTTTCCTATAACACAGAACTCACCTGATTTGCATTGCTCTACATAGGATAACTGGTCTTTGAAAACACCAAAAAAAAAAAAAAATGATCTTTTAAAGTCTATTCAAAGTTTTGATTTCATTTTTGAATCAGTTATTTTAAAATTATTTCAATGTTTCATCTAAAGACAATTGAACTTTATTCTACTTTTTTTTCTGCTTTTTTTACTGCTGTTTTCATCAAAGACATTGTGCTTGGTTATTGTGAATTTAATGGACATTTATGTAGAATGAATAAATCATTAGAATGCTATGTAGCTGTTGAAGGAATGGGGCAGATTTTTATGTATTGCTTTTAAAAAGAAAGCTTTAAATGAAGAGGACAATGCTAGTCTGGTTTGTCTGGTATGATATTTTTGTGTGGTTATTTATGTCCATAGAAATTTATTTGATGGCGGGGGGTGGGGAGACAGAATTTTATGAAACTTAAGGATAATTTCAGAGTGTGAGGAAGAACTTTACCCTTTACATAATCTATTTTTTGAATTCAAATTTAAGTTAATGTCAGTGTTAATTTGTGTGATATCTCAGTATCATATTGAACTTTTTGCTTTTAATTTTTTTTATTGTCAGCCAGGGCTGTCTGGTCAGAATATGGTCCTTGTAAAATATACAGTATCTATGGTCTTTTTTAAAATATATTATTTCAGTGGCAACAAAATGTAAATTATATCAGTTCCCTTAAATTTTTGTTGTTTTTTTTTTTTTTTTTTAACTTTAGGACTTTATTATTATACAACAGGGAGGCCCCGGCTTTCCCACCCATCCTGAACTTTTAAAATGATACTACGCTTAGATTCCAGTTGTTTGTTGGTTTTTAATTTGTTTCTATATCTGTGTATATACACATGTACCATGGCAAATGTGTGGAGGCCAGAAGACCACCTCAAAGTGTTGATTCTCTTACTCCACCTTCTTTGAGACAGGATCCTTTGTTTTCCACTGAAAGAAAAAAAAAGGCCAGTCTAGCTGGCCTCCAAGCTTCAGGATGCTCCAGGCTCCACTTTCCATTGCCATAGGTGAATTGTAATTAGAGATGGCATGCGGCACTTTTTTGTGTCTGGCTTTATGTTGGTGCTGGGGATTGAACTCAGAACGTAGGCTTGCTGAGTGGGCCATAAACGCTGAGTCACCTTCCCTACTCCCCCCCACACACCTTTTAAAAAATCTTATTTGGCAGGGAGGGGGGAGGACTGGAGAGATGGCTCAACTATTAAGGTGCTTGCCTGCAATGCCTGACGATTGGGGTTTAGTTCCCCAGTGCTCACAGAAAGCCAGATGCACAAGGTGGCACATGTGTCTAGAGTTTGTTTGCAGTGGATATAGGCCCTGGCGTGCCCATTCTCTATCTGCTTTCCTCTCAAATAAATAAATAATTTTTTTAAAGTCTTATTTGGTAGGTAGGAGGAATGACCCAGATATTAGACACCATTTTAAAATTTGCTCTTTGGGTCTCATATCTTGGTCACTCAAGATCAGAAAATGAAGCATCTAAATCTAAAGATAGCTTATTTGTGAGAAACGCCCTGTACCAGTAAATGTGATCTTTCCTCTTACTTTCTTGTGCATCTTAATGTACTATTTTGATATATTTTCAACATATGCCTTTACTCTTTCTATTTGATAGCGTGGCCTTGTTCAGTTTGTGGTGGTTCAGTGTGTGGTTGTCAGGTCTCTGCACATGTGGTACACATACTTCTGATGGATGAGGTCAACATTGGATATCAACATAATGCAGAGGAACTCCGTCCACCTTTATTGAGACAGGATATCTTACTGGTTTGGAACTTGCCAAGTATGCTAAACTGGCTGTCCAGCAAGTCTTAGAAACCTGCCTGTCTCCACTTCCCCAGCATTAGGATTATGAGGGCTAACCATTATGCTTTATTTATGTGGGTTCTGGGGATTGAACTCCCGTCCTTATGCTAGTGAAGCAGCCCTTTACTGACTGAGCTGTCTATCCAACCCTTACAGCCTTGTTAAAATTTGATAAGTATGTCTGGTTCTGCTTAAGTATCTTAAACTTTCTGATTGCTGTATAAGTTTCTTACTGTTTTGGTGTTTTTTTTTTTTTTTTTTTTGCTTTGCTTTTTGAGGTAGGGTCTCACTGTAGTCCAGGTTGACCTGGAATTCACTATGTAGTCTCAGGGTGACTTTGAACTCACAGTGATCCTCCTACCTCTGCCTCCCAAGTGCTGGGATTAAAGGTGTGTGCCACCACACCCAGCTATGTATTTTCTTTCACAGTAGTGGTTCGTTTTGGGGTGACTTGTCCTTATTTATTGTTTTCTCCTTGGAATATTTTTTTTCAATATTTATTTGTGAGAATATTATTAACACCACTAATCTGCTCAAAAAAACTTGAATATTACCAATATGGTTGTATTTGACTGTAGGTTCTAATTTAAGAAACCTTGGATTGAAAATAATTCCCCTCCCCAGAATTGCTTCTGCATTGAATGAGTACAGACTTATTTTTTCTTATTTATTAAACAATGAAGTATACCAGGTATTTATATTTCATTTATATTGTATTACATACTGTAAGTAATTTAGAGATTTGAATACATGTTGAAGGATGGTGCATAGGTTATAGGCAAATTATACATGGGACATGAGCACTTACAGATTCTGATATTCTTTAGGATCTTAACCCTAAATGTGTGTATTTGTGCTTGTGTGTGTGTGTTTGTGCGTGCGTGTGTGTGTGTGTGTGTGAAGTTTTATGAAAATAGTGTTATATAACTGGTGTCTTGTTTTGGACTTTGAGACAGGGTCTCACACTATTGCCTAGGCTGGTCTGGAACTCACTCTGTAGCACTGTCTGACCTCAAACATGTAATGTTATTCCTGCTTCAGCATTCTCAGTGCTGGGATTAGCAGTGGGAGCCATTACTTGTGGCTGTTGTTTGTATTTTGATTCATAAATAATTTTAATAGCCATTTTACTGTTTACAAAATCTTTATTTTTGTAACAACAATTTACTTGATGTGGGCTAAATTTGTACTAGTATGTAAAAGCCTTTCTTCTCATAGTGTAAGCATAATTTAGAAACAAGTCTCTACTTGTAAGTTTCCTCCTCCCACTCCCACCCAGGAACCTCTACTTTTAAGTGCCTCCCAGGAACCTCCACTTATTTGGAAGCTGCCTGAGCCCAGTCCTGGGTTTTCATGGAAGCTTCATTATATAGGTATGATTGATGAAACCACTGGTGATCGTCATAACCATTACCCCTCACTGCTACTCTCAACCTACCTAGAGCCTGCCAACCAAAAAGGTAGTATCATTTTTGATACTGCAACAATTTTCAGTTTAATGGCAGGAAATGAAATTGAAGACCATTAATAATATTTGACATTACAAACCTCAGTATTTTTTAATCAATATTTTTATTGTCCAAAATTAAATACATTGTATTAGTAAATATTACGTTGGTATCTCGATTCCCTCCTCCTTATCCCCAATCCACTGGATATCCTCCTCGGGGGACATACTGGATTGTTCCATGCGGGGTAGGGGGTTATGGATAGCACAGGAGGCAGCCAGGTTTCCCCTTTGTGTGTTGTTGCTGAGGGGGCAATGTCTCTGGATATTCTCCCCACCATGACTTTCACACTCTTTCTGTCCCCTCTTCCACTCAGTTCCCTGAGTCATGGTGGGTGAGATTTAAGACTGCTTTATTGTTGAGATTTTAAGGGCCTCTGTACTTCTGCTTTAGGTCATAGTGGAAATTGTTGGTGTCTGTCACACTGACTTATCCTGGGTTGGCTGATTGGCTGTGGTGATAGATCTCTTGCTATCCCCTCACTCTCTCAAGGGTTTCATTTGGGGCTTACACGATAAGCCTGGGGTGGTTCATCTCTTGCCAGGATGTCAGCCATCCGCCTGTAGCTCCTTGGTAGTTTTTAGTTTTTTTCAGTTCTTGCTGCTGAAGTTTCTTACATAGAAATTGTGTGGCCATTTGTAGGAGAATTTTTCAATATTTATCTTTTAGTTTCTTTGTGTCTTAAAAAGTCTTTTAAGTACAAAGAATTTTGTCTTTGTCTTTTATTTTTTATCAGAAAATTTTCATTTGTTTTTCGGTAAGAATCCAATTTCTTCACCTCTATTAGCCAATTAAGTTAAAATCTACAGTGCCATGTTTTAAAGGCTGAACTTCAAAATGCAGAATGTGGTGGCGTAAATAGACTACAAGCTTACTTCTCTTCTAAGCCAAAGGCATGGTGGAATAAATGGTTTAATTGGGCCAAATTTTGTACCTCTACCCCTAATCCCCGAGCTTTTTGTTCTTTTCTGCCTGGTCTGACAGTGTGGAATTGTGCTAGTTGTTGCTGTTGTTGTTTGTTTGTTTGTTTGTTTGTTTTTAATGGTTATTCTTTCCTGGAGCTCTGTTGATATTTTGTTTATTTTTAAAATTAGTTTTGGTTTATTGGTCCACTTAAGTGTATCATTGTTCTGTGAATTACTGGTTGTGTGAATAGGTTGTGCTTTCTTAGCTTCTAATAGGTAGGTAACATTCATCCCCCCTGTTCACCTCCTCTGAGTCTTGTTTTCATGAGAAACTTAATGTCTTTTGTCTTTGCCCCATGTCTTTCCTTCTCCAGAGTAGTGAGTGTTTAGCCAGGTGTCATTCTTAAATCCTTTCAGAGCCCTGGGATTCTTGTCAAGCTCAGCCTACAGTTTCTGCTTACTTCCCTGGCAGCTTTTCTGCCTGTGATTGATAAATGGTCACTGGGTTGAATTTTAAAAAATACAATAAAATTATTTATGTATTTGATTGTGTGAGAGTGTATGGATGTGCCAGGACCTCTTGCCATTGTGAATAAACTCCAGGTATGTGTGTGTGTGTGTCATTTTGGGCATGTGGCTTTATGTGGATACTTGAGAATCTACCTCTGGGCCAACAGGCTTTGCAAGCAAGAGCCTTTAACTGCTGAGCCATCTCTGCCACCCTTGATTGAATTATTATAAGCAGAATAATAGCCATTAACTGAGAAAAAGAAACAGCAAATGGTTTCTGCTCTTTACATCTTAGGTTGACATAAAATTTTTATCTCTGTGAGCATTTTCTTGATTTGTTTCTGAGGAAGTAGCTTCTTTTGATATGTTTATGGGATTTTATACAGATAGAGAAGTTTACAAGTCCATAGAACTTCTTAGATGAATTCAAATTTGGTTTGGTTTAAATAGCCACTAGTGTGGAACATCATTTTTTTAATGTAGTCCAAGTTAACAACTAGACTGAGATATTTTGAATAAAATTATTTTATCAGTCAACATGGTAATATAACAATGGAATTGTAGAGTCAATTTGTCTTGGCCTAATAGTGGTAAACTTTTTACTGAGTGAAAAGGTAGTTTCTTTTTTTAAATGTAATCTATAAAAGTACTCTTCAGTAATTCTTGTCAATTCACAAAATTGTAAATAATTTGATAGCATTCTGAATGAAGTAGGATGTTTGTTAAGTGTACTCCATTTGATTAAAAATGATCACACGTAAAAAAATGATTAGACTGGTATGCATGAAGATTCATTACAGGAAGGAGGAAAGGAGAGTCTTAAGTATTAGAGATTTTTCTTTTTACTCAGTAGATCCGGGATTCTCTGTTCTTCACTTTCCAGAATTATTTATGGTCCACTAGGATACAAAGATTTTCATTCATAAGCAAACAGCTGAAGAATATGGAAATAATACACATTTGGAAAGATTTATTTACCTTGAGAAATAGGGATTTAGAATTTTTTTCTCCTTTTATTTCTATGAGTATTTGATACTAATGAATGGAAGACTAAAACATTTAAGGACTTATGAATATATGGATTATTTTGTTTATTGTTTCATATTTGTTGTAATGCAGTTTGAATTTAAATGCAAAGAACTATGGGCTGGAGAGATGGCTCAGAGGTTAAGGCACTTGCCTCCAGTGCCTAAGGCCCTGGGTTCAATTCCCCAGGACCCACATAAGCCAGACCCACAAGGTGGTGGCCCTGGTGCGCTCGCGCTCGCTCGCTCTCTCTCTCTCTCTCTCTCTCTCTCTCTCTCCCCTTGAAAATGAATAAATAAAATATTTTTAAAAAATGCAAAGAACTATGAATTTTATGATTAATTTGTATTTTTTGAACTTTTTCTAATAGTTTGAAAAAATGTTTTGAGGGTTGTACAACTTTTTACCAATTTTTACCGACTGTTTCTTTAACTCAACCAGCATTTATAGTTATCTTCGATATTATTTTGAATATGCTTATGTGTCTTAAAATAGACAGCAATTGATTTAATTTAGTTATTAATGTATTTATTTTTATGAATTGAGACATTGTTAAAATATCACCACCTAGTTTGAACATTTATTCATTTTCGAAACATAATAGTTTATATTCTTCTCCCTAAAAGATCTTAAGACACAAGTCAGTCTTCCTGGTTGTAACTTTTTGTACTAGGAAATTTCTTGTTCCTTAGATTCTGCTTTTTCTGTGTTCTAGTTGCTGGTGCTTATACTTCTTTAAGTTTGATTGAAAATGATAGTGTCCACCTCTCCATTATGAATTTCTTATTTTCTAAAGACCTCATTTATTTATTGTCTTTCAGACTTGGGTGAAAAAACCTAAGATACACTAATGCTTTTGTGGGAAGGGGAGGATAGAGAAATGAAGCTAATCCTTTTATAGAGTTCTTAACTATTATCAATAGTGTAACTTAATTTTTAATAAATATTTGAACAGTTACAGATAAGACATAAGCTTTCATATTAATATTTTTAAATTTAAAATGTCTTATGCTAATCTGTTTTGTTTTTATAGAGAGGATCTGACGAACTACTCTCAGGCAGTGTTCTCAGTAGTCCTAACTCTAATATGAGTGGCATGGTAGTTACAGGTGAGTGTTACGTTCTTAATAGCATTCATTTGCCATTTGGGGGAGGGGGCAAAATGTTTTCATGAAAATTTAGCTTATTTATTCAGAGGCGTTGCAAGCATGTTCAGAAAATATCTGCACAAAAATGTTCATAGTAAATCTTGGATTTTCTCAGTGAAATCACTTTTAAATTGCACTCTTGTATTGCCTTTACAGTACTAAACATAAGAAATGTGTGCTTTGTGTGTTAGGTAGTCCACCTTTCTCATTAGACTCTAGAGCACAAGGAATCACATTCATCTTCTCCACTGTTGTATCTCTGTACCCTACAGCAATGCCAAATGCAGCCTTACTTAATACTGGGTAAATGGTTAAAGCATATATGTGAATACTTTTTGAAGACTGGTAAGAGAGTGAGGTTATTGTAGATTATTATAGACAGTGTTGAATGTTATGGGGAATGTCATAAATTATTTTAACTTTATTTAAAAAAATGGAGTATCCGTGAATGTATTTGAATGTT
This sequence comes from Zapus hudsonius, assembly GCA_004024765.1. Taxonomy (NCBI): domain Eukaryota; kingdom Metazoa; phylum Chordata; class Mammalia; order Rodentia; family Dipodidae; genus Zapus; species Zapus hudsonius. The sequence goes on from PVHP010000245.1 coordinate 44,652, forward strand.
TTATTTTAAATGTAATATTAGAAATATCCTTGAGTACCTAGTCAGTTATGAAACTATTGGGGGTAGTGGAATTGTCTTTCAAACAGTCTTTGCACAAACATTACCAAACATAAGTATTTGTAATTAAGATGTTTGTTTTTGGTAAAGCTTTGTAGTAAAAGCAGATAAGTTCATTAAAATATGCCATTTTTAGTATGTTGTTGAAATCATTCTAGTTTTTTTTTTTTCTTTTTTGGCATGGCGTGTGTGTGTGTGTGTGTGTATAGAATATTCTTTGGTAGAATATTCTTTGGTATATATGTATAAGGCACATGTGTGCCAGAGGAGAATTCTGTCGCCCTTCCCCAAAAAACTGGGATTACAGGATACATTACCATATCTAGCCTTTTATGGATATAATAGGGAACTGAACTTTGGTAGTCTCAGGCCCCCATGCTTAAGTGGCAGGTGCTGATACCTATTGAGCTGTTTTCCCAGCCCCTCTTTGATTCTTGTGCCTATTTTATATATCAGTGTTATAGGTGTGCATGCACAGGAAAACAATAGAGGATAGAGGTCTTGAAATATATTGCCTTTGGGTAATGGGGAATCTGCTGTATTTCTGTTTCAGTCTGTAAAAAATGATTGAATAGCAATATAATTGTACTATTTTTTTTCACTGGACAGGTTACTTATGAAATTGAATTTTAATATTTCTGCTAATCACGTACTGTTTGCATATACTCTTTAGGAAATATACTACTTAACAGTATTTTAACTAATTTATAATTTAATGATATTCTCTCTTTTGAAATCCCATATTTTTAATTTTCAAGAATTGCGTTTAATCAATTATATTTTAAACTTTTTAGCTTTTTATACAAATAATGTGTTTTTGTCTTATTAATATGTAAAGACTTTTAAATAATGTTGATGTATTTTTGCCTTATTAATATGTAAAGGCTTTGAATGTCTTTCAGCTAATGGTAACGATAGTAAGAAATTCAAAGGAGATGATAAGATGGATGGTGCTCCCTCTCGTGTACTTCATATTCGAAAATTACCTGGGGAAGTGACTGAAACGGAAGTTATTGCTTTAGGCTTACCCTTTGGTAAGGTGACGAATATCCTCATGCTGAAAGGAAAAAACCAGGTATGATTCTGTCAGCATTTTTAACATGTTGTATTTCAAACTACACAGTATGTGTGACTTAACTGTCACCTAATAAAAAACCTTTTTTGATATCAAAACTCAGTAGAGAAACTAGTGGCATCTTGTACTTAAGCTTATCCATGAAAATGTTTATCTGACAGCATCAGCAGAAATTAGTCTTTAGTTCTGGATGTTCATTGAGTAGATATGACGATAGTCTAGTAGGACCCAAGTCTATTAATGATAATTTGTTTAAAAATTTTTAATGTTAACTATCTAGAAGAATTTATGAAATTCAATAGTGCCTTCAATATGTTACATATAGTTAGTTAATGTGACACATAATTTTTAAAGTGTTTTCTTTGACTATTATTTTCAAATGAAGTCTCCTGGGTGGTAAAATTCTGATGCTAGGAAATGTCCTCCTTTTGCTATAGAAGTAGTTTTATGGGGCGTGGTAAATCATAGGTGGCATGTAGAAAGCTTGTACTAAAGGGTTTCTTCTTTGAGGTTATGTTTACTTGAAGTCTTAAATTCAATAAGATATGACTAATTTTACTTACTAGAACATTGCAATGTAACTTGAAGACTATACTCTAGGTAACTGATTTTAATTAGTTGAATAGATGCTAATTAAAATTCATGATTGTTTATTCTAATATAATTCGTAGTTCTAAAATTTCTGCTGTTCCTATTTTCAGGCATTTTTGGAACTGGCAACAGAGGAAGCAGCTATTACCATGGTTAATTACTATTCTGCTGTGACTCCTCATCTTCGTAACCAGCCAATTTATATCCAGTACTCCAATCACAAAGAACTGAAGACAGATAACACATTAAACCAAGTGAGTGTCTGTAGGTACATAAATAAAATAGCCTAGAACATCTTAAGAATTGTAATAGCCCAAAGTTGGAAATGGTTTGCTGTAGAAAAATAAGTTGTGTGTTCATCTAGTGGAATACTATATGGCATTATAAGGAGCAAACTGTCTCAGCAAAACGTGGGTGTGCATCATGAAAAGTAATGCTTGTGGATAGAAGGCAGGTCAAAGAAGCTCACAAATGATATGATTGCATCTCTATGGCTAGCTAAGAGGAAGCATGGCTGGGATTTCAGAGCATTGATAATGTTCTGGTTTGTGTGGAAGTAATGATTTCACAGAGATGTCCTATATGTGATGTTGTATAACCTCTGTTCACAAGATTTAGGTATGTATGTAATGTTTTGAAAAGTAAAATTTAAGTTGTCAAGCTGCTTCATGAATTAAATTTGTGAAATCAGTTGTTACTGATATGAAAGAAAATAATTGTTACGTTAAAAAGATGACAACAATGAATAATATTGGGAAACAAGGATGGAGAAATTTATGCTCATATGGTTTTCCCTGTAAGTAAATCTCATCTCTGAATGGATACCCAAAATCTTTGGTAAAGGACTGGTACAGGAAAGTAGTCTTGTGTGACAGAGTTGCAGGGGAAACTTCACCTCTTATATTGGTTGGATTTTATACAATGATCATATGACTTCTATTTTTCCAAAGACATTTGTTACAGTAGATACTGATACGTCTTTTTAAAGAAGTATTTTTTTTTTTTATTTATTTGCAAGCAGGGAGATACAGGCAGAGACAGAGAACAAGAGAATGGGTGTGCCAGGGCCTCTAGCCATTGCAAATGAACTCCAGACACATGTGCCACTTTGTAAATCTGACTTACTTGTGTACTGGGGAATTGAACCTGAGTCCTTAGGCTCTGGAGGCAAACACCTTAACCACTGAGCCATCTCTCTAGCCCTGATATGTCTTTAAGTTATACTGTTTCATGCTTATGATTGTAGATAAACGTAGTAAAATATCCAAAATATTGTTATTTACAGTGTCTAAAATATATACAACTATTTAATTAGCTAAATGCTGCTCTTGAAATCTTGATTCTTTACCTGTTTTCCATAGATATATTAAAGTGTTTGTTAAATATTTATAACATCTGAAAATGTTCAGTTTGAATTGGGTTACTTGAGCTTATGTTTAAATTTATCATTCAAATAAGCCTTTAACTGATGAGATTGATTTAGATGTATGTATATGTGGACTTCAGATTCTAAAGATGTACAATCACTGTCCTTTTTTATTCTCCTAAGTGTCCTGATTCTTTTGGTTTTTGCTTCCCATATATTTATCACTTAGCTCTGCTTACCTTTTTTTAATCTGTAAATGCCAATTTTTCATACCCATATAAAGTATTTGCCACTCTTAAATTTAACAGTCCTTTGTCTTTATGTATTTTCTCATGCCTGGTAAACTACAAAAAAGTATTTCCTCATCAATGACTTTCATAGCAGTAGGAAGACAGAATAACAGTGACTCTTGGAGCATCTGATGCTTGATTGATAGCTTTCCTAAAAACTGTTTCTATTTTATTTTTTCACTTGAAAAAATCTTGGAATTCAAGATCTGTAGCTGATCTATCATAGTTTAATAAGTCAGCATCTTGCTCATATAAAATAACAGTGCATTTTTAAAATGACATTGTGTATTCCATACCATATAATGTGTGGAAAATATTCTTCATCTTGAAATTTTTCTAAAAGTACACAGTTTTACTGGAGACTACATTAGTTTCTCTTAAAATTTGAGTGCCAGAAGTTAGCATTAGCATAGCAAATACTTTTTTTAAGTTTGTCTTAGAAATGATGAGCTTGGGCTAGGGAGATAGCTCCATGGTCAGCACAATTGCTGCTCAAATTTTAGAGTACCTGAAAACTTTTGGAGAGTGAGGAACAGCAGAGCAACAGTCCAGAGCCAGAAACCTGTCAAATAAGGACAGGAGAGACCTCCACATTGTTGCTGTGGCACACGTATACCTGCATGTTCAACACAAATGAATTTTGTAAAAGAATAAACTTACTGGCTTTTGGACTGAATAAAACAAGCTTAGAGTTTAGTTATTTTCTTTAAGTTTTGATTTGAAAGTTTTCTGGTTATCAGGAGCTACCAAACTATCATTCTTTAAAAAATAAATTATTGCCTATCTTTGCTTATTCAGCATTGGTGCCAAAATGACTACCTTTTGAATGAAATGCTAGTAGAATATAACAATGTAATGGGTGTGCTTCTAAAGGATTTACCTTTTAATTTTAGCGTGCTCAAGCAGTTCTTCAAGCTGTGACAGCTGTTCAGACAGCAAACACACCACTTAGTGGCACCACGGTCAGTGAGAGTGCAGTGACTCCAGCTCAGAGTCCAGTACTTAGAATTATTATTGACAACATGTACTACCCTGTGACACTTGATGTTCTTCACCAAGTAAGTTTTACAGAATTTACATACTCGCCTATAGACTGAAGAAGTAATATGGTAGATAATGTTCTAATTTGAATGTTTTGACAGATATTTTCTAAGTTTGGTGCTGTATTGAAGATAATCACATTTACAAAAAATAACCAGTTTCAAGCTTTGCTCCAGTATGGTGATCCAGTAAATGCTCAGCAAGCAAAACTAGTAAGTCTGTGATTGTTTTGATATAATGAATCTTTTTATTGATAGATGATGGGACTAATCCTGTCATAGCAAGCAGAGGCACTTACATGGTAAAAGTGTATATTGTGAAAGCAACTCTAGAAAACCTTAGTAATTATCTTGGAAGAGAAATGCTTTTAGAGCTTGTTCTAGTCCAGGCTGACTTGGAATTCACAATGTAGTCTCAGGGTGGCCTTAAACTCACTGGCACCCTCCTACCTTTGCTGGGATTAAAGGCTTGTGCAACTCTGCCTGGCTTCAAAAAAATGCTTATTTTTAAGAATAACCATAGCTGTATATTTTTGCTCATTTTGGTGTCAAGTTCTGTGACCTTGAGAAGAAAGCTGTATTGAATATGCAAACAACTTTTTGGTTTTTCAAGGTAGGGTCTCGCTCTAGCCCAGGCTGACCTGGAATTCACTATGTAGTCTCAGGGTGGCCTTGAGCTCAAGGTGATCCTCCTACCTCTGCCTCCCAAGTGCTGAGATTAAAGGCATGTACCACCACGCCCGGCTTTGCACACAACTTTAGACAGCTTCCTGTAAGAGCTTCAGAGTCATTATTTTCAAGATAGTCTGAATCCATGTAGATAAAGTTCAAATGCTCAGATAGGCTCTAGCCTGGCTATATTTTTCATTGTTTTAATTTTTTTTTAAAGGCGAGGTTTTTGAGTAGCTCCTTGATCTCGATTCACATCGTTCATGTTTTTAGTTCACTGTTCTTTATGTAGACTACAGAAAGTAAAATCTCCCCTCTTTGACTTGACTGCCACTGAAAACTGCATATACATTGTCTTCTGAATGCCTGAGTCACCTTTTTGTTTAACTTGGTTCTGTTTTTTCTCTTTTAACTTACTATGCTGTATTATCTATTATTCCGTTATTAAACTATTAAAGATTCATAGTGACTATTATTGTGAAACCATTAAGTCAGCTATCTTTATTTACATTAGTCTTACCTCATTTTCTGTTTTTCATTTATTTACTTTCCTACTAACTGGTCTCTAGTACTTCATTGGTTCTCCAGGTCAGGGTTTCCTATGCAAAACTTATGTTTTATTTCCTTCCTTAGTATCATTGGGATTGTAAAAGTAGTTTTAGGTTGTGCAAAAGCTATATAAGTAATAATAGCATAATTCTAGTATATTTATCAGGTATTATCAGCTCCTTTTTTCCTGCCCTCTACTTATAGAAAGAATATTTTCCCTTTGTTAGAAAACAATGCTAAGATTTAAAGAGGTGAATTATTAGCCTACTTTACAGTCTTTACTCTCAGTGTATTTCTCCTGTTTCAGGGCTTATGTAATCTTCTTATACTTTACATTGATCACTTAACTATTGGAATTCTTTTTTTCCAAAGTAATTATTCTCCATATGCTCTGGCCTCCCAACTTTGGAAATACTTTATAGTTACCAAAATAAATTTGATGTGAAATTTTATTATTGAAGATGATTTAGAAGCCATGATTCTATGATTTTTCAAACATAATTTTGAAATAGTATACATTTTCTTGATGTAAAATAATTATGTTTTTGTTTTCTTCTGATCCAGAGAAAAGTTTTTTGGTATAGTATGAATGAAATGGAATTTGATTGAAAGTTATATTGCATTTGAGCTATAATTCGTCCAGTGAATTTAGTTTATTTGTGTATCTTGTCTAGTAATCTACCATTAACATTTAATGTTGTAGTACAAGATAGTACCTCAATTATTTATTTTAGATTTTCATTTAACTAGTTTGTATACATGTCTCTATATGGTTACTGATATTTTCTGAACAAAGATGTAAAATTATGAATTTTAAGTCATTTTTTATTAAGTGTTTAATTCTGGTAGCTGAACACAACCTCATTTCACCTATTAGAGATAGAAAATGTATTTATTTTCCAGATTTCCTTGCTCTATTCCATTCTAGCAATCTCATACCTCTGTCTTGGGTATACCTAGCAAATACTACTTAGTATCATATAGTCGGACAGTAGATGCCAGTTTGATTTTTATGACCATCATTCAAAAGTCCTCTCCTTGGAAAATCTCTTTATGTTCCTTTTGTCAGCATGTTCTGCTTTATACAACTGTATCAAACAGAAATTTCTGTTCCCACTTCCTTCCTTGTTTATTTGTGACCAAAAAAAAGCATCATGTGATAACTCCTTTAGTTTTTCTTGAAAATCTAATACCCATACTTATCTTCCTAATAAGACATACATATTTCTTTATCTAATATCAGTAAGCAAAGAACTTATTCTTTGCTCCTTCCTGATTTGCCACTGTGTTGACATCTTTCATTTTTCTCCAATTTATTTGTTTCTCTCCAATATATCCAACATGCTTAAGCATTTTCAATTCTAAATGAATTTACCTCAACTCCAGATATTGTGCCTTCTGTGACTCTAGATACCTTTCCAAATTATCGCTCTTCTCTCCCTTCTGAAATTCACACTTCTTTAGTAAGCACTTTACTATTGATACCTTTTGTATCTCCTCATGTCTCGACCTGGTGTGATCTCCTTTCAGTTCTATTTACCCAGATTACTTTTAGGAATGTGAACAGTAATCATTAGAGCAGGTAAATCCTAGTAAGCCATGTCCAGCCTTGATCTTAATTATCCTGTAGGGAACATATGACATTGTAGATCTTGCTTCCTTTTTTAAAATATTCTCTTGATTCTTGACTCTTTTCACCTAGATTTATCTTGTTCCCTTGTCTTCCCCCTTGTCTCATCTCTCCTCTGGCTCAAAGGCCTCACCTGCTCACATTGCTTTCTCCTGTTCCTCTGACTTACACTAAAAGTTCCAGGTTGGAATCCATCCAGCTATTGGACACCCTCAAGCTTAATACACTCAATGAAGCTTCTGTTTCTGGTGCTCCCTGTGCTGCAGCAGAAGGTACCAACCTCATCCTCATTAGCAAGCTAGAAAAAAGAATTAGTCTTCTCCCAGTCTGTCAACAAATAACAATTCTAACTCCTAAATTTCTGTTGCATCTATCCTTTTGTCTCCAATTCTCCTGATGCCACCCCTGCCTAACAAGGTATTATTCAAAGAGCATGGCTCTAAGGCTTTTGTGCCAGAGTACAAGTTAGCAGATGTGTAACTATAGTAAGCATAGCATTGATGCTGATAACAGATTTGCTGCAAACTCCTTGTCTTCATCAGGGTGGCTTGAGCTGCTGCTCTATGAACCGAATTTCTTTAGCCCTTAGGGCACCAGCCATCCTCTCCTTTGGTCAGCTCTTCAGCATCTTACTCTACTCCCATATCCCCCCTCCCCCGCTAAGAATGATCTCACTTTTCAATGTCCTCAATGACTGCCTTTTGTCCTTCTGAAAAAGTTTATAGTCATTAGCTGAACTTGCTTTTCAAATCTCATCACCTCCCTTTTTGCATAGTTTTCATATACTGTGTTTTCTCTGATCTCTGAGACTTATAATTGCCATTTGATTTGTTACCATTTTTCTCTTCATTTTCTTCAGGTTTTCTTATTTCAAGTATTAGTGTAGAAATTTTAGAAATCTTATATTTTCTTGTTTGTCAGGAGAAACAGCTTTTCATTAGCAGTATATCTTTTAGACACTGTATAATGATACTGTTGTCTTCTGGAAGTATATATCTTATCATTTTATTTTAGCATACTTATGGATCACTTTTTGATTTATATATTATCAGGTGCGATATAATAACAGCTAAAAACAACTAATGTAAAATACATGCAGCAGGGCTGGGAGATGACTCAGTTGGTAATGAGCTTGCAGTGCAAGTGTGGGGACCTGACTGGATCCCTGGCACCTATGTCAATGCTGAGCAGGGACTTGGGAAATAGAGATAGGGAATCCTCTGGGACAAACTGGCTAAATGGGTTAGCTGAATTGATGAGCTTTGGGTTCTAGTTTTAATAACTAAGGTGGAAAGTAACCAAGGAAGATGCCTATTTACTATCAAACTCAGTTCCACAAGCATGCAAACATGCATACATGTACATACACACACATGCAAAAAAAAAAAATCTGCACCAGGCACATTATGTCATTTATTCCTTCTTACTATGTACTCATTGATTTGTACAAAGTTTTTTGAGAGACCTAATGAAATTATCTTTTCCTACTTCCCTGGACAATCTCCTTGACACCGCTTAATTCTACTTACGTTTTAAAAATATTCACTTACTCAGTTTTGTTTGTTTATGGACTGGAAAGTTGGCTCGGAGGTTAAGATGCTTGCCTACAAACCCTAATGACCTGGTTTCTATTCTCCAATACCCACATAAAGCCAGATCCACAAAGTCGAGCCTGCATCTGGAGTTTGCTTACAGTGGCAGGAGGCCCTGGCATGCCCAATCTCTCAAGCTTTCTCTTACTCTCTGTCTCTTTCTCATTCTCGCTCTGCTACTACTATTCTTTCTGTTGCACTTGCTGAGACCTTCTGGGAAATTCTCCAGCCTCCCATCTTGCTGCTAAGTGTTGGATAACAGAAGCCCTCCACTGCTGGCTTCTTATGTGGAGTCTGAGGGTAGACCTCTAGTACTCAGGCAGGGACATCTCCCCAACCCTTTCAGCATTTACAATTTATGCTTCCACATTTATATGAGTGAATGATTGGGTTTTTGCCTTGATACCTTTTTCTTCATTTGCTTAAAAGTTAGATAATACGATGTTAAAAGAATTTGGAGTGTCAGGCCCCTTTAAACATCTTTTTTTTATTAAGTTGAGAGAGTCTTCACAAAAACAAGTTATGTAAATACTACATGTTGGAGTAAAATAGAAATATTTTTGCTTTTCAGAATTTTAATGTATGTACAGTGTTTCATTGTGGTGTTTTAACTGTATGTTTTTTAAACATTTTTCTTTCTTTTTGATGCTCATGTTTTAGCCATAAATTTTAAATTTACTATGAAAACTGTTACGTGATGGTGTGTACTTACTGTCTAAACTTTGATTATGAGTAGGAACATTCCAGGAGCATTGCTACAGATTATCGTGAGCTTTAACTGTCAGAAATTTTTGCTTCAGCCAGATCACTGCATTCCTGATTGCTACACCGCAGAACTGGTTTGTGTGTCATTATTTCCTGGATTTTATAAATACGGCACAACTGGAAGTGAGCTTGCATACACTTCTTAGTATGGTTTTTCTACTTTATTAATGATTACCTTACTTGAGGGTTAGATTCCTGTTTCCATGCATTCTCAGCTCCTGCTTTCCTCCTCTTTGTTGCACACAGCTTTAATTTACATCTTGCCTGGGTATTTATCCAGCTGTAATTGTGTATTTTCTACCTACATAAAGATACATAAAGTTAAAAGTGAACATGTCAAAAGGTTTCTAGAGGGCATTTGATAGTGGATCAATTCTTTGTGGGTATTTGGCACACATTGCTCAAAAATAACTCAGTTCTCAAAGACTTCGTTTATTGTGACTTGGTGGTTTTTCATCAGTGCTTTGCTTTAACCTTCTGATCTTACAAGATTATATTTTCTGTTAGATAATATTGAATAATTACCTGAGTAAATTTTTGCAACTTGTCTTTTGCTAATACATGGCTGTCATTGATGTTCAACGTATCACTGTACTGTGTGGAATCAAACATTGTATACTGTTCCTTTACTTTTCCTATAGGAATGCTCCATGACTGCATTGCTAACCTTTCCATCAGGTTATTGGAATAATGTGTTTTGTACTGGGGGAATAAAGTTGATAAACTTGGCTTGTTACATGTTAATGGGTGCTTTTATGTGATGCTTGCTTTGACTCAAGTGTAATTTATGTCCTAATAATCTATGAAATCTTTTAACTGAATTTTTGCCAGTCCTGTATTATAACGTGTGAGCTGCTGCTGTTTTGCTTGTTTTCTGTTTGTTCTTTTATTAAGTAACTATAGTCTTAAAATTTTGTATAGTGAGGGGGAAAGATTTCTATTCCAGAGAGTAAGAATATTTGAAAGAATATTCTTCATCTAATTTAGGAACTGTAGAGATTGTGCAGATTTACCTTTTTAATGTTTTTGTTCTTTTGAGATAGGGTCTCCCTGTAGCCCAGGCTGACCTGGAATTTTCTATGTAGTCTCAGTGTGACCTCAAAAATCTCAACGGTCCTTCCTATATCTGCCTCTCTGAGTGCTGCATATAGTTGGTTTCTATATTTACTTTCTGGACTAGAAATGACAGTGATGTAGCAGTAGAGCAAAACCTGGACAGTCCTCACAGCAGCATAGTTAACCATTGCCAATAGACTTTCCCACTGTGATTTTTGTAGCTCATCCTCCCGGTATCCAGGAAAAATCCTGGCAGTGATTAAGAACTGAGATTCAAAAAGTTAAATGATGAACTTAAGATGACCTAATTAAGTCTAGACTAGACCTGACTCTTAGTAGTTTCCTGGAGAATGACTTTAGCCTTCTTAATTTCATTCCGGTCAAACCTTTCATTTTAAGGAAATACTAATTTGTACCTCATTTTCATGGGAATTAGTATTTGCATCCCTAATGATTTATTGAGTCTGAGGAAACTTCTCATGCTGAGTGACATCCAACAGCAGCTACCTTTACAACTTATATCAATTCATTTAAGTAGTGTCATTGTGCAAGCTAGTAAATACTAGCTTTGGTAGGATTGACTGAATTACCAGTTTTTTAATAAAAATATTAATATTGATGGTATATTGTTAGAAGGTAGCATTGAGTGAAAACAAATAGGTTTGCAGCACAAGCAGTAATGCATAATTACTGAAATGTGAACTCCTTCCCTGTTTTTGCTAATTTTCCTTCCTAATTTAAGATGGCTGATATACTTTATTCACTTTCACAGGCCCTAGATGGTCAAAATATTTATAATGCTTGCTGTACCCTAAGGATTGATTTTTCCAAACTTGTGAATTTGAATGTAAAATACAACAATGATAAAAGTAGGGATTATACTCGACCTGATCTTCCATCTGGAGATGGCCAGCCTGCATTGGATCCAGCTATAGCTGCAGCGTTTGCCAAGGAGACATCCCTTTTAGGTATGATTTTTTTAATGTCTATACCACTTTTCTCCCATGTCGATAAATGGAAACATGCCTGTTAAACTACAGTAAGTATAATGAATTCTTCTTTGAAGATCTTTTATGTTTATATTTCATGAGATTTGTTTTTATCAGGTAAGAAGGCGTGCAGATGCTATTAGAAAGACAAAAGTGTTCTTAATAAGCATAATTAAAATTGTATTAGTCCTGTCCTGACACCACCTTACTTTCTCTCCCATAACACTCTCTTAAAACAAAAGAAAAACTTGATTGAAAAAAATACTCTTAAGTGTATTAAAGTATTTATGCTTCAGAATTGCTACCATACTGTCTAGGGCTAAATATAGGCCCAGCTATGCATCAGCCATGAAGCTAGGTGGAGTGTTTTAATGTGTTTAGGAATAGTGGTGTGTTCGTGCAGACAAAGATAAGAACGGGAGCAGGTGTATTGGGGCTTCAAAGCATATTATAACATCTCTTAAAATAATTTACATTTGAAATTATTTTTCTATAAAACTTGTTTTGCCCTTCCATTGCACTGTCTTATTTATATTTTGCCTTATCCTGCAATGTATTTTAGCCATCTACTAAAAAATACAATGTAAAAATAAGAACTTGATAGTTGATAGAATTAAATAGTTGCTTATTTTAGAAGTAAAATTAACAAATTATCACTTCAGGTGGTTTGCTTAGATTTAAAATGCTTGAGAAGAATTTCATTTTCTGCTGTTTGTAAGATTGTCCTTAAATCAGGATTTCTATTCATAAAGAAACCAAAACCATTGCTGTTCACAGCTACTGAAAAGGAGATGCTTTAGGTTGCTAACAATTTCCTGACAGAGTTTTTGTTGCTATGTGGACCTGGCTGAAGCCTTACTTAATTCCCTTGATTAGGCTTGAAAGTAATATTGACTATTTTACCATGTGCCATTTTTAAAGACAAACTCCAAATTGAGACAATAGTATGTAGCATATATATAGCATTTGCTTTTAATTCTTAAAATGCATTAATACACTCTTTTTAGAGAAGAAAAAAAGAATCAACATTTCTTGGGCTGCAGAGATGGCCCAGTGGTTAAAGGCTAATTAATAATGGCTTGGATTTGATTCCCCAGTACCCACATAAAGCCAAGACGTATAAAGTGGTGTATGCATATGGAGTTCATTTGCAGTGGCAGGAGGCCCTGGTGCATCCATATTCATTCATTTATTCATTCTCATTCTTTCTCTCACCTTGCAAATAAATAAGTTTTTAAAAGATTGAACATTCCTGAATAGTGATTAGACATTATTCTAAACACTTGATAGACACATTACTGAATCCCTAAAATAACTAATTAACATCAAGATTTAATAGTTTCTGTGGTTGTAAGTTCGTATACAACTAACTGAAAAAAAAAACAATTTAAAGATAAAATACTAAGAAAGGAGCATTAAACACGGTCCATAGTAATCCTTTGTTAAAAGTTGTTTATTGACTTGGATATAATTGGATATGTTTGGGATCTTGAGTTAAAGGCTTATTTTGAGGATTTTTGAAAGAGATGTCATCACACTTTTCCATGGGGTTGGGAAAGTATTTTAGCAAGTGGTAAGAAATAAGACCTACATAAAATTTGCGAGGATCTAATGCATTCACTCTGGGCTTCATGCATTCACTCTTCTGTTTAGTGTGCTGCATTTCTTCATCAAGAGCAGGTGAATGGCTCTTTATCTGTTGATTTTCATTGTCACAGGGTACTGTGGATTGAACATAGGACCCCATGCATGCTAGACAATGATTCTGTCATTGAGTTGAGCCCCAACTCTTGTCTGGTTCTTAATCAATCAATTAACTAGTGTCATCATGCAGCTCTGAGTTGAACTTTTTAGTATAACATATTTTGTTTCTACGTTTCTGTCTGATAGGAAAGGAAGAATATTTTCTGATGAAAATGTGCTGTTTACTTCATCTTTTTCCTGTTCTAATGGTTTTACACCTTAATTATAACCAGCCTTAAATAGTTTTTTAAGTAGGTGAATTTTAACTTTGAAAAATCCAGAAACAAGCCATAAGATTTTTATAATCACAAGAGAGAATACTCATACTTCATATATTTTGTTGTATTTATCTCTTGCTAAATATATTTTATATAAAATTAAAATCATATGGTTTTATTTTGTGTTTGATTATAGTTGTCATGTAGAACTTTTTAATAAACATAAGAATTTTAATAACTACATATTTTATTTTTAATAACTACATATTCTTATGGATATAAAATTTCTTTGAAAGTGGACATTCTACTTTCATTCTTCATTTTTTTTCCTTTTTTTAAGGCTATGTTCCTAGAATTATTGAATCAAAATGTTAAAAGCTAGTAACATTTTTGCAATGTGTTTCCAAAGAACAATGGGAATAATTTAAAGGATTCTTTCAGTTGAGACAGACAATTAACTCATATAGTACTTGCTAAATGTTAGCATTTAATATGAGCTGAGCATTAATTCAACTTTGCATAATTTAAAATTGTTAACTTTTAGAAAAAGTAGATTGACATAATTCACCTCAATCCTAACAGACCCATTTAAAAGACATATGAACATATGAAGCTCTTTTTTTTCCCCTGATAGTTTTGCTTTGCACCTTAAGTTGGCCTTGAACTTGCCATACTGTTGTCACAACCTTTAGGGAGCCAGTGTATACCTGTATACCCAACTTAGTACTTTGTTTTAAAGTATTTTTACTAAATAAGAGAGGGGGAGAGAAAAAGAGAATGGGCTCACCAGGGTCTCGTGCCACTCCAGACGAATTCCAAATGCATGTACCCCTTTGTGCATCTGGCTTTAAATGGGTACTGGGAAATCAACTCAGGCCGTCAGGCTTTGCAAGCAAGTACCTTTAACTGCTGAGGCTTTTCCCAACCCATGCTGCTTTTTCTTTCTTTTTTTTTTTTTCCCTCTCTTTTTAAGTTGTTTCCCAACATTCTTTCCAGGGGCATTGATACTGCATTAATGAAGTCATGCCTTTGGGCTGATAGCTAAGTCTCTTCTATATTACTTTGTCCCTTATTATTTAATCAGGTGACTTCAAGATACAACCAAACTAATTTGATGAGATTTGTGTCTTGTTCTGTCTTCCTTAGAATTTATGAAATAATTGATAAGAGCTGCATGATGGCATTAATTAAACTGATTAAGGACCAGACAAGAGTTGGGGGCTCAACTTAATGAGAGAATCATTGTCTAGCATGCATTGGGTCCTATGTTCAATCCACAGCACCCTGTGACAGTGAAAATCAACAGATAAAGAGCCATTCACCTGCTCTTGATGAAGAAATGCAGCACACTGAACAGAAGAGTGAATGCGTGAAGCCAAGAATGAATGTGTTACTCAACCCCTTTTTATGATTTTATATGGATTTAAGTGCTTAACTGAATATGATTACTTTTTAAAATCAATATTACAATTTTTTAATTTTAAACTAAGTTTTTTCAAAACTATCATTTATATCTAGTTTTCATGTTCAAGTCCAGCCATCCTATTTTCACACTTTGGCTCAGCTATGTAGAATGAGCTTTCAGGTGTGTGTGCATTTGTGTATTTTCACTCTAATGCTCGTCAAATGTTGATGAAAGTGTAAATAGAAAATAACAATTTATGGATTTATGTAAGCCTACAGTTGTAGGTGATTAAAGTAGGCATATAAATAGGCTGTTGAGGAGTTGATGGTAAAGTGAAGAGAATAGAAAGGGAACTAGCCACCTTAAAGTAGATTAACCGTCTGTGGAAATAGGAAGATCAAGAATGAAATCAGAGGCTGGCTCAATGGTTTAAGGCACCTCCAGAGCAAGTCACAAAAAATGGCAGAAATACCTGACTTTCATTTGCAACAGCAAGAAAAGAGACTGACATATGCACACACACAAAATTTGCAAATAAAAATATTTTTTTAAAAAAATGAAGTTGGAAGCCAGGTGTGGTGGTGCACTCAGGAGGCAGAGGTAGGAAGATTGCCATGAGTTTGAAGCCAACCTGAGACTATAGAGTGAATACCAGGTCAGCTTGAGCTAGAGTGAGACTCTAGTATGTGAATGCTTGAAGTACAGTGAAATATAAAAGAAGTTGCAAAAATGGATTTATTAGTACTTACCGTCAAAGTACAAGGTTTTAAGAAATCATGCATCCTGATTATTATGGGTCACCCAAAATGATGACAGAGAGTAGGGAGGAAAGGGATCTAAAGTCAGGTGCCTAGTTAGTATCTTTATTTAGTGAGGGATAGTGTCATAGTGACGTACTGACTAGTTTGATGTGCAATGAGTGTGGCATGTAATTAAATAACATTGGAGGGAAACTTGTCTTCACTGATAGTGATAAGTAGATCAGCAGTCTGCAGGTAAGTAACACTGGCTTGTGAGGAAGTAGCAAATCAAATCTTTGTGCCCATTAGGAGGTCAAATGACCGAGAAAGAGCTATACAACTTTTTTTCCCTTTTTTCCTTGGCCTTTATTTTGCTCCCTTTTATTATAGACTTATTTAGTGTTAATAATTAGCTACATTGCATGAATGAGTCTTGTGATACTAAGTACCCCTATTTCCTTCCTATCCCTATCCCACTGGGGGCCGCTCCTCAGTGGATTGCTGGACCAGTCTATGAAATAGGGGGTTATGAATTGTATAAGAAGCAGCAAGTTTTTTTCTTTGTGTGTTGTTGAGGGGGCATACCCCTGGATATTCTCCCCCACAATGGCTCTTTCAATCTTTCTGCCCCTCTTTTGCAAAGTTCCCTGAGTATTAAGTCTGCTTTACTGTTGAGATCTTGAGTCTCTGGACTTCTGTTTGGGGTTGTGTTGAGTATCCTATATGTTGTCTCCAGTATCCTTTCAAAGCTTGTCCCACTTTCTGTGTAGTTGGTTCTGTTGCCACATCCTCTCTGTTTTCATTCAGCCCTAAATGATAAGTTAGAGGTGGTTCTTCAGTTACATCAGCAGATTATGATCATGTTTAGTGTGGAAAAGATCCCTGTGGTATTTTCCTTTCAGCATATGGCAGTTTCAGAAGCTCTTTCACATCATTTTAACCATACACTAATACTAATAGAATGGGCATTTTTATCTCTCACCATCCATAACATAAATGGGCGGGGGTCTTTTTTTCCATCAGACTGCTTCTTTAGTGATGCTTTGATGTAGTTTGTCCCACAAGGGTGGTTTATGTTTTAGAAACTAGGTCCCTGTGTGGTGATATCAAGTGGTGAGACATTTATGAGGTGGGAATTGAGTTGGGAGTTTGTTGAGGCATTTTCATTGCCGCTACATGAAGGAATTGACTTGGTTCTTGAGATGAAGGGGTTGCTCCACTTGCTATCTCCCCATGAGATCTCTCCCTCATATGTACCTTAATGCCATTCACCATCTTGTAATGTATCCAAGGGGGTTCTTTCCAGAGACCAGACAGGGCTGCCTGAGCTTGGACTTGAAACTTCCAGAATAAACAAGCTGCTTCTTTGTAAGTACCCAGTTTCAAATAGTTTTTAATAGTAATGGAAAGTAGACTAATATACTAGCTAAAGATATCAATTATTAAATTCTAATTTGTTCTCTACCTAAATATCTAGTGGATCCTGCTGTCTGTATGTAATATGGTTTATGTTACTTTTAGAGAGGGGCCATTATTATCTTTAGTTAAGAGTCAACATATGGATAATTTTTCATCATGAAATATTTTGTAGGTTTTTATATTTTTTATTTCAACACAATTTAGATTATACCTAAAAAATTCTGTTAATGACAAAAGTTCAGTTTTCATAGAAGAGTGTTCTGAAGGAAATTGAAATCAAGCTTCTTCAGAGCTATATAAGGGCAGCGGCCTAGGTAGTTCTTCTAAGTTATCATAAGCGGAGGAGACGATGGAAGGGAAAAGTAGAACTAGTGGCATTAAGGAAAATGGAGAATGCCACTATCTCTTAAAGCACTCTTGGGCCATTTTATAGGCTGTTTAAGTAGGATGATCCTTTATTGACCCAGAATGGTGAGAGTACATGGAAAAAGAAGGGACCATGGATTACACTTAGACAGGGGTAACAGTAGTAGGGGTCTCACAGTTTACATTCCACTTTTTGGTAATATTTTCACTACCTCCTTACCAGGAGGCGGTGAATTGCTTCTATTTTGAGCTTAGATGTGTCTTTTTAACTGTTTCTTAGGTCTTCCGTAACTTTAAAAAAAAAGAATTTTGCTTTTGACTTTTAATTTCCATTTTAAGTTCATTTTAGTAATTTTTAATTTAATGACTTTCCATGGTAAGGTTTGAGCCAATAAATGTACCACCAACTTATCTCCTTTATAAAACCTAAACTTAAAACAGTTTTTTAACTGTATTTGCATATGTGGGGGGGGGGACTCTTGCTGCAGTAAGCAAACTGAACAGCTTGACTTGGATGCCAGGGGAATTGAACCCCAGCCAGCAGTATTTGCAAGCAAGTGCTTTTAACCACTGAGCCATCTCCTTGGCTCCCAAAAAGTTGTATTTTTATTTTATTTTTTTTAATATTTTATTCATTTTCAAGCAGAAAGGAGAGAGAGAGAGAGAGAGAGAGAGAGAGAATGCACCAGGGCCACCACCTCATGGATCTGGCATATGTGGGCACTGGGAAATTGAACCCGGGGCCTTGGGCAATGGAGGCAAGTGCCTTAACCACTGAGCCATCTCTCCAGCCACAAAGTTGTATTTTTAATATAATTCTGCTATACTCAAGTGCTTTTGACTTAGTTTTCTACCACTTTTGAACTTTATTTTCAATAAATTATCAAATCAAACATTGACATGGTAGAAATGTGTTTCACATGCTTAAGTTTTTTTTTTTGTAGAAATGAAATATTAACCTTGGGCTATGGTATATTTAGGTGTTGGATTTAAGTGGAAATTTTTTATATTTTGTGAATTTGTGTTTCTGGAGAAGTCAAGAGGGAAAATGAGTAGGTAATTTAGAACTAGAAAATTAGGGAGTATGTTTTAATGTTCTTTTTTAATGTCATGTTACAGTGTTTTCTGTTCTTTGAATTAACTTTTGTTTTAAATTCCTTTGTACTTTATAACGCAAAAACCATACCACATATACTTATGTTTATAAAATTTTGTCCAAAAATCATTGGAAATATTGGGCACCTCATGGGAGCTATAGTCAAAATTCTCTTAACAATAGTACTGAGGTATATTTTGACATTTTGACTTCTAATCTCACTAGTATACAGTGGTTTTCTCTTTCACCCTCAAGACTAAATAGAATGTATAAACATGTGTGCCTTGTCTTTAAAAAAAGCTTTTTGCTTTAATTTTTGTTATGATAAAAATCAGATATAATCCAAATAAACAAAGCTCTCTATGTGGTCCTCAGAAATTTTAATAGTTTAAAAGGAATCCTAAAATCAGAACATCTTAGAATTTCATTATGTTGGATACAAAATTGCAAATAAACAGGTTTAGTACATAAATAGGAAATGATGAGTCGAAGGGATATACAGAAAAAAAATGCTAGGGATTTAAAATTTTTTGAGATCGATTTTGGCTATAAGTTTTAATATTTTTTAATATTTTTATTGATTTGCAAGCAGAGAGAGATAGAAAGAAGAAAGACAGACAGAGAGAATGGGCGCTCCAGGGCCTCCAGCCGCTGCCAAGGAACTCCAGATGCATGCGACACTCTGTGCATCCGGCCTTACGTGGGTACTGGGGAATTGAAGCTGGGTTGTTAGCCTTTTCAGGCAAGCAGCTTAACAACTGAGCCATCCCTCCAGCCCCAAATTTAAATTTTTCAGTAAAGATTGTTTTGGAATCAATTCTTGCCTGCTAGATTGGAATCCATAAAGTTGATTTAATTTCTTTCTGTGGGAAAGGACTGGTTGATCACATGACTGCAAGTCTCTGACAATACAGAGAACCTGAGGCTCTCTGCTGAGCAGCTTTGTGTTTGCACCTGATGCGTTGCAGTTGCTATTTGTTTGTTTGGCTTTAGTTATTAATCGTGGATCTTATAAGACCATGGAGTTGTAAATAGCATTTTAAATTTTGTCTGCAATGAGGTAGGCAATTAAATACAGCAAAACAGAGGAATGATTTGGCAGTATGATGATACATTTGGACTTCATAAGTAACTGTTAATCAGCTCAAGTTGGATGTTCTGTTCATTCAGCCAGACTGCCTGAAAATGCTGAAGCATACATGTGGGGTTTCTTAAGTATGGGGAGGTCACTTTCCAGGAGAATATAAGGAAAAAATACCAAGTGTCAGTTCTTGCCTCAAAAATTTTAGCTGGTATTGGCAAAAAAATAAAATGATTTCTATGTAATATAATGAGAACTGTAGTACACTGAGAAACTAGTAATGTGATAGAATAGTTTGATGCAAAAGTCCACTCTTGGATTAAAAAATATACCATCTTTTAGGCTTTAGTAAATATAATTACTTAAACTTTTAAAGTAAGATCTTTGTGGGGTTTGCTTTAAAAATAAAGTAGGTTAGTGAAAACAAGATTATCCATGCGATGATTTCTAAACCTAGGTGATGGTACATGGCGGCTCATAATTCTGGTCTGCTTATCTTTGTATAGTTGAAATATTTCTAAAATAAAAAAGTAATGGTGAAGGACAGTGGACAAACAGCTGTCAAATGCACTTACCCGGAACATTTGTATAAATGAGGAGCAACATTCCAGTGACAATGCTTAGAAAGGGGAAAGTTTAAATCAATAGATGGGAGGGGAAACTTTTATGTCAGAAACTTAGGATAGGAATTGACTTTGGAAGAGCTCTCAGACTTCTAGTGAAAGGTCAGACTTGTTTCTCTAAAGCATCTGAAGCTTGATGAAAAATAAGATCCTGAGATTAAAGGTAGCAGCAGATCTTAATGAAATGCACAGGAAGGCTGCAAAGGAAGAAGGAATAAAATGAAATTATGGATAAGCAGCTATCATGAGGTCAACATCCTTTCAGGTGGGAGCTGGTGCCTTTAGCCTGGAAAATTCAAGAGCACAAATTCTTTCATGCATTAATGTGCACTAACAAATTGGGTGTAAGAACTTAAAGAGTTGGAAATATTTTTAATTTATTGGTAATTGGAGTTAGATGAGACAAGGAAATTCCTTTAGAATTCCTGAACAAAGAAGAAGGAAATCATAAGTGGTAGGTGGGTAACAAATTGGAAAAGAAAGTCTATTACAGAGTGATGCTTCCTTGTTCACTCTGAGAGTGTACTGCGAAGGCAAACACTTTGGCTAAAAGGGTCATGTGCATGAATTAGGATGATCTGTAGGAACTGAAGGAAGTACTGTATTTGTTTAAAAGTGGTAAGTGATTTCAAAAGTGAGATGATAAAGAAAACAGTACAGGTAGAAATTGTGTGAGTCGTCATGATTTTGAAGGTGATTTATATATATACATATATATATGTATGTATATATATATATATATATGCCTTCTCACTAAACCATGGGAGTGAACTTTTTCAAGTCTCTGACTTGGAAATACATTCTTCACACTTTGTTTGCTTTTCCTTAGGAAGGTGTGGAGTAGTGTATATGTAATTTTTAACATTATACAGGTATGTACCTTAATTCATGACTTCTCGAACTTCAACACCAGTTTTCCCAGCATCATAAAAATTAATTTTCAGGAACCATTTGGAATGGTCAGCCACAAGCCATGCCGCCATCATACTTAAATTGGTTTTTGTAAACGACTTGTGTGTGTTTCGTAAAATATGCTTTATTTTAAAATTAGGGCTTCCTGTTGCAGCTGTTCCAGGAGCTCTCAGTCCTTTGGCCATTCCAAATGCTGCTGCAGCAGCTGCTGCAGCTGCTGCTGGCCGAGTGGGTATGCCTGGAGTCTCAGCTGGTGGCAATACAGTCCTGTTGGTTAGCAATTTAAACGAAGAGGTTAGTAAAATCGTTTCGGATGTTTATTAAACTCCATTTCATTTGTGGAAGTTTTTCATATTTGTTTCATTTTGCACTTGCCTTTCTTTTTATGTACATTCATTAGCCAAAGTATTTTCTGTGTTTCTTTCTGAATAAAATCTATGTACTTGTTTAAATAATACTTTTATTTCCTTAGACAGTCATATCTCTTTGTATATATATATATACTTTAACCTAACTACCTATTTTTCCTAAGAAAAATATGGTGAAGTACTATAGTTTGGCTTTTTAAAAGTTTTTTGTTGTTCTTAAAAGCAAATGTGATCTAAGTTTGCTGATATAATTGTAAAATAATTTTGCCCTTTGCCTTTTCTAATGATTTGCTTGTTCATTTCATGCTTATTTGTCATTGCATTTTTTTTAAATCTTATTTTATGTGAACTACTCTAATACATTTTTCTTTGAAGGTTCTTCCAAAGACCTTGACGAGGCACTCTTCCAGTCTTTCTTAGTAATTTTTTCTTTGCAGTTATTAGTCATTGTCTTCTAAAAATATTTTTCAACTTTATTCCCCTCCCCCTTCCCTTTTATTATTAAAAATGGTTGTTATTTTCTTCAGTTGTACATTTTATGTCTGGTATATTTTATTTTGATTGCTATGAAAGCTGGTATGAAATGTGGGAAGCCTAGTGTATTATGGTGTCTAATTTGAATACTTGTTTCCTTTTTAATTGGCCTCTGTTAATAATAAACATTAAACTTATTATTTAATACTATTATCATTCACAGTTCTGCATGCTAAAATGTTTGAATCAGAGTGCCTTTGTTTTAAGACTTTGCCTGCATTTCATAACCAGCCATGCTTATGCAGTTAAAATTCAAAGTTTAAAATTCCTATGCATGCTTTCCTTCCCTATGTTGAGATGAAATGCTGTAATTTACTCTTTGATATAGATGTACTTTACCCATATTTGTCTTGGATGACTACATTTTACTCAGTTTTTCTTGTACAGTACATAAACCAACCATTTTCTGACCAAATTCCTGCATTTCCTATGTACTGACCTATATTTTATTTTTTTTTTGTTCCCCAATTCCTTATTTTTTTCTTCTGCATTGCTGTTTCCCTTCCCCATTTCATCCTTTTCCCTGTGTGTTCACCTCCCCGTTCCTTGTCTTTCCCCATGCCCGTCCCCTCCCTGTCTTATCCTTTATCTTCCTTGTCCTTGTCTTCATCCCTGTCTCCATCCCTATGTTCATGCTTCTGTGCTTGAACAATGTTCCTCGGACCAACTTGCCCCAATTAACCGCCTTGAACCATGATCCATGACCACCTCACCATTCTGCGGGAACCACCCTTCGTTATGGATGATCTGTTCATCTCCGCTCTTCCTCGACTCTTCTCTCTTCTTGTCTTACGCTGCTTGCTCTTCTCTCCTTCTAAAGATGGTTACGCCCCAAAGTCTGTTTACCCTCTTCGGTATGTTATTGTTAGCACTATACTTTTATTATTGATTTGATTTTTGTTTCACCTTAATTCTTATTTGTAGCTAGCACTTTTGGCTTAAAGTTGAATAGTAAATCTTTTGCTTTTTTTCTTTGCTATTTAAAACTCTCCATAGACACAGTTTGTTTTAATGCATGCTTATTTATTTTGCATGGTTTTTAATTTAATATCATTCACATAGCTTTGAGGGTTTATCAAAAATTATTCTTTTCAAAATTCACTGTTCAAATCTTGATCTTCTTTATTCATTTGTGAGAATGATGAGACTGAGAGAGTGGTCATGTTGGTGTCTGAGTGTTTCATTGATATGTCAGAACTAGATAATCTTGAGTTGACTTGTACAAAAAAAATTAATTCCATTTTTGGATTACCTCTCTGTGACTCCAAAAAAGGTGTTTATGGAGATGTGCAGCGCGTGAAGATTTTGTACAATAAGAAAGACAGTGCTCTAATACAAATGGCTGATGGAAACCAGTCACAGCTGGGTAAGATGAAACTGCATGTTATCTGTACATTTGCAATTCTAAGTTCAAATAAGCAGTATATGTCTTTGAGTGAAAGGAAACCTCTTTATAGCGGTAAAATGCCATTTGTGTTTTAATGATTTAAATTTTCATGCTTAATGGAAATGTACATGATGAAAAAATATATATATATTCCTTCAATTTCTTAAGCATAGTCTGCTGGAAAAAGATGTTAGCTCAAAAATAGAAGTGACTTTCAGATAAGATTTTTATTCCTGGCTACTTCATATTAGAAATTGTTTCTATAGTTTATGAATACCTTGTTCTAGATGGTATTTTAATTCTTCTTGGGTCATTTATAAATCATTGGCTAACCTTTGTAATAGAGTCATGGGAAAATCTCTTAGGGATGCTAAGTTCTTACAAAATGAACTCTGAACTAATGGTTAATTTTTCTTTAGGAATCTTAAAATGTACTTTTGTCAAGTTACATGTGTAACTACTTTGATAATTGATAATTTTAAGTAAATTTATTTTGTCTTCAACATACATACAGGAAAATCGCTTAAATCTTCAATACAACTGCAATCCCACAATATGATTGCATGCATATATAATCAAGCAAGCTAATACTTCTACTCATTGACAGTCAGGAGTGATGTTATTATATTGATTTTATTCACCTTTTTATCTTTCAGTTGATGTGAGGACTGATGTGGTTTTGATGTTGCAGCAATCTGAAATTCATAGATGAACAGGGTATACTAGCCAGATAGAAAACACAAACATAGTAGTGAACTTCAGTGTCTCTTAGCAGGGACCTTGGTAGCTCAAAGTATAAATTTGGTGTCTCTTCTCTAGTTTTAAAATGGTAATACCTACATAAAAATGCTGTTCATAGGGTTTAATATATTGTATTCTCTTCATTGTATGTGTCTTTGAGGTGAGTCATTGTCTGGGTGTTGGTGTTGTTTTTAGTGCTTGGGATCAAACCCAAGGGTTTTTTGTGTTCTAGGCCAGCATTTTACCCCTGAGTTATAATAGCCTCTTAATCCTCATTTTTTTAATATTCTGTGTGGGTGTATACATGAAAGTAGTACCTAACAACACTTCTAGTCAACAAAGGTATTCTTAGATACCTCATTAGTCCTTATTACCATCTGAGATGTGTACGGCATTGCTTTTGTATAAATAACACACTATCATGATTTAGAATGACCTGCAGTAGGATTCATCAGACTTTTCAGAATACTTATGTTACAGAAAGTCTATTTTAAACAAGTGATGCTTTGACTTCATTGTACTTGTTTTGTTGTGGTTGGCAGTCAAAGCAAAACAATGTATGGGAAGGTTAAGCAACAGACATTTGTTTAAATAGTTCTTATATTTATAAAATGGTATAAACTAGAGAAATATACAAATAGGAAGGCAACTGAAGAAATTGAGTTGTCTTTATCTTTTGAAAAATGGCAGTGAACAGTGAAAAGTGGAGGAATTTGAGAGACAATTCTTATATATTTAAACATGATTAATTAACAGGGTAGTTAGATATTTATAATGTGGATTTTTCTTCTATGATAGAATCTCACTTTTTCCTTGTCTGGTAGATGAAAATGGAATTTAAGTCTTAATCACGGATGGCTATGGTAAATTCAGAATTTTTTCATAAATTTTTAAATTGTAAAAAAGTGTAGAATTTTAAACTTAAAATTAGGAATGTCTTCATTTTGAACTTCAGTATTTTGTAACAGTCATTCTTTCTTTAATAGCCATGAATCATCTGAATGGACAGAAAATGTATGGAAAAATTATTCGTGTTACTCTGTCTAAACATCAGACTGTGCAGCTACCTCGAGAAGGGCTTGATGATCAGGGGCTGACAAAAGATTTTGGGAATTCCCCACTGCATCGTTTTAAGAAACCTGGATCCAAAAATTTTCAAAACATTTTCCCTCCTTCTGCCACCCTTCACCTTTCTAATATCCCGTAAGTGTGTAAGCTGGGGTTGATCAAGGATATATACTTTAAAAACACATACAAGTTTTATTAATCTTTACTTTTTCCATATAATTTTCCCAGTCCTTCAGTAGCAGAAGAGGATCTCCGGACACTGTTTGCTAACACTGGGGGCACTGTGAAAGCATTTAAGTTTTTTCAGTAAGCAAGCTTCCTTGTCTTTATATTAGTGACTTGATAGAATTTAAAATGTTCTTCAAGTAGTTTTCTTGTCTTTTTGTTTTGAGAAATTTTTTGTTCTAGATTGTAGAAAAAGCACTGAAGTATTCAAACCCTTTTATGAAGTACCTAATTTCCTAATTTTGTTTCAGAAGAGATCACAAGATGGCTCTTCTTCAGATGGCCACAGTGGAGGAAGCTATCCAGGCCCTGATTGATCTTCACAACTACAACCTTGGTGAAAACCATCATCTCAGAGTGTCTTTCTCCAAGTCAACAATTTAAGAGAGGGGAGGTGAAAATTGGGGGTGAATCACATTGTTTGGTGTCATCACCTATTGACTGTTCAGAAAAGTGGGGACCAGAGTTTGATTTTTTTATGCTGTTATCATTCCTTGGTTATAAATGAAATGGCATATGTAAAGACGGAGTTATTAACTGCTATATTTCATCTGTTTCATAGGGAAGCCATTTTTATTGTCTGTTTAAGATTTGAGTTTAATTTTGCTTTCTTTTTTCAACTTAGTTGACATACGTGCCTTACAAAGGAAAACTAGTGTTGCTGTTGTGCATTTACTAGAAGAAGGAATTGGTTGTCTAGGGCACATCGTTATATGGGAGTTAAATATGTTTAGGCAGGGGTGTGTAAAAAGGTTAAGTTTTGTTTCTCCTGCTTGAAACTTATTTTGAATTATTGGCTTATCATATTTCTTTCAGTTACTTAATCAAGTAAGATACTTGATATTGAAAGAATAAAGCAGCATTTTTAGTTTTTACTACCTTAGGCTTTCTTGCTTTTGAATAAACATTGGCCTTTTGTATCTCACAATTCTGGTCTAGATTCTGTTATGAATGTAGGCATTAGTTAAAATTAACACGATGCAGAGTATTAATTTCTTAAGAACAAGTGACTTCTGTAAGTTTGAGCCCTATGTGGAAAGCATTGTGGAATCTTAACCTTTTTGTACACACTCTTGTGGGACGTATCATATAAATGTCAGCACTAAGTAATGTCTTGTTTGTGGCTGAATATTTTTCGTAGATGTTTTGAAGTTGACATGACTTATGTGCATTTAAATATATATTGCCATCCTTAGTTTGTAATTAAGATTTGGAAAATGGTTGTGGATTTCTGAGCATGTGCAGACTGGTCTAGCTAGTTCAGAAACTGGTGCATGTATTTTTCAGACAAAGAAAGTGTACTGCGAAAATTTGCAGGAAGATTAATTTTGTGGCAGTTTTCTAAAACTGACAACCAGGTGGGACCAAAGTTTATGTGCCTTTAGTCTTAATTTACCTTGCATTGTAATATTCAGTTTTAATAAACCTTCAAAATATTTTGTATTTAGGAATAGATCTGACTTTAATAAAAACATGGCTCAGAATCTACAGGTCAAATTTATTTGAACAGTTCTTGTCAATCTGAATTGTTGATTCTGTTAAATGACCAATACTTTTTGAAATTGATGTACTTAGTTTCAAGATCATAGATTCTGTTATCTATGTAGACAGAATGGTCATGTATATTTTCTATTAGTTGAGTTTTTACATCTTTAGAATGTAAAATTCAGTATAGTTTGAAAGCGGCACAATTAAAAATTAATTTTCTAACAAAGTGGGAGGTTTGATGGTTGTTTAATTTCATTCTGTGTGTACTCTGCTTACCTCTGTAGCATGCTCAATAAACACTTCTGTAGCTCTGTACCCACCTTTTCTGTCTCTCTCTGCTGCCTTTCTCTCTCTGTTTTCACTTCACTGTGCTTCTGAATTCATGTTTATTCTCTGCCAGGGTGGGAAAGGCGTAATAATAGTACAATCCTATGGCTTTATACCATAAATAAATCTAGATGCTGTGAAAATACACCAGCTGTTCTTTTTTTAATGCAAAACATGGTAGCTGCTTTGTCAGGAGGACACATTAGACATTTCCCACCCTGTTTATGGTCTCCTGCTTAGATATGACTTCTCCTATAGCTTGTTAACTCTCTCTCTCTCTCTCTCTCTCTCTCTCTCTCTCTCTCTCTCTCTCTCTCTCTCTCTCTCTCTCTCTCGTTGTCCTTGTTTTTTCCAGTAGAGTTTCACCACTGGATCTTTTGGATTTGCCATGCTCTCACTGCAGTCCGTCTTTCATCTCTTGTGTCTGCTAGATCTCCTTGTGAGTTTCAACAAAGGTGACTTGGTATTGGAAAGAAAGAATCCTATCTTGCCTTTACTTGAGTAGGAGGATACACGTTCAGGCATCAGAACAAATGTCCATTTTCATTTAACAACCACGTGTGGTACTCCTTTCACTTTAATGCAGTGGTGGTTGAGGTGCTATTTGTGCTAGTCACATATTTTTGGTTACATCGGTTTATTGGCATTGTACCTGGAGTTATACATGTTAGGTTGTTTACAGAATTACACTAGGATGACAAAAAATGAAAGGCATATGTTTCAAAGGCTTGCATTTAAGCCAGGTGTAACGCCACGCCTTTAATCCCAGCACTCTAAAGGCCTAGGTAGGAGGATCTCTGTGAGTTCCTGATCAGCCTGAGACTACATAGTGAATTCCAGGTCAGACTGGGCTACAGTGAGGCCCTATTTTGCTGGGCATGGAGGTCTAGTATTGCATTTAGTAAATAGTTCATTCACCTTAAGAAAGAATAAGTAAAAATAATTTTATTTAATACAGTGATTCTCTCACCTTAATATAAGTAAAATTTATTTTTAGAGTTAGCAGTCTGGTACTAGGAAGCTAAATTATTACCTCTCCCCTCCCCCGGAACAGCATTGTAGTGCAGAGACACTAGATAGCAGCCACAAATATGTCTGAAGTCTGTTTAAACCAATGTCACCGGGCTGGGGAGGTGGCTCCCGAGGCTAAAGTTCCTGCCACACAATTCTGGTTGGATTCCTACTGCACTTGTAAAACGCCAGAGTTGAGGATACAGAGAAAGAATCCTTGCTGCTCACTGGCTGTCTTGTCTAGTCAGCCAGGTGAGCTCTGGGTTCAGTGAGAGCTCCTGCCTGCCTCAAAGAATAATATGGTGAAGAGTGATCTAGGAAGACGCCCAGTGTCCACTTCACCCTCCGCACACTTGTTTGCACATAGAAACACTGTGTCAAGGGGCTTTTCTCAGTAATGTTTGAGAGTTGCAGTACTTCTATGTAGATTTGTATCCCATTTGCAGGATTATTTGTGGGTGGAATTTGTTGAGAAGGAGAAATTAAGTTCTGTGCTGTATTTTGGTGCTTGGGTTGCTCTGTCTGCTGACCCAGAGAGAGTTCCATTGTCTGTAATGTAAACCGGAAACCAAAGTTCTCCTACCTGATGCTGTGACAGCTTTTATTCTTCAAAGTTTATACCAGTTACAGCTTGCGTCACTTGAATGTGCAATGGAAATTCTGAAATGATTGCTATATTAAATTACCCCAGCCTTGGTTGTGTAGAAAATGTTAGGCAAAAGCACAACCAACTTTGTATTATTGTGGCTCACAGTGAACACAGAAGTAGTCTTGCTTTGAAAATTGAAGCATTGCCTTTAATGTTTAAATACAACTTGAATCTTTTTTCAGTAACAGATAAAACTTACTTTAGATAGGTTTCAAAGCACCTACTTAAAGGATTCATACAGCTTATTTTAAGGTTAAAAACCTATTTTTGCATTTGAAAGTAACCAAAAATCGATACTTGTTTACCCTCAAAGAAATAATAAACCATTCAGTTAAAACTAGAAAATAGAGCAGTAGTATCAAGGTGCATTTTAACATCAAGATTTAAAGTCGGGATAGTAAAGCTACAACAGTTAGCTTAATTTGTTCATGTTCTATTCACCTTATCTCTATAGTTTTCAGGGAAAGGACATAGGACTTTTCTAAGCCACGGTGGGTGTCCATCTGTAAAACAGACATAAATTCTCGACTTTGTTCACTGAGTTATCATGAGGCCCAAATAGAAAAATCCAGGACTGCTCTTCAATTGGTAATTGAAAAAAATCACATCTGAGCATTCAAGAATCTGAAACCAGAGGATTGATATTGTTCCTGGACTAAGTATATGAGACCCTGTCTCCAAGAAAACATAAAATTGTCACAATGCTTGAGTTCCCAGCCTGCCGGGTTTGTCTAAAGTAAAGTCAGTTGCCCACAATCAGAGCTATCCTAATGACTCATTTTTACAAATTATACTTGTTTTAATGTTAGTCTGCATAAGAGAAAGATGCAGAAGTGTTCCTGTAAAACGTGCCAAATGAATCTACATTTAGCATTGTATTGCTTTCTGAACCATTTGATAACTCAGTAAAGAAGTACAGGTATTTATTTAATTGTAGATGGCATAAAAATAGGATCTTGTATGTATTAAAACTTGTTGTGAAACTTGAAGGTAATTTTAACAGTATTTTCAGCCTAGTATGAAAAAGACATTTTTATGAATAATTTAAAACTTCAATATTTCGTGGCTGCCTTAACATATTAAATGAGAACATAAATCTTTTGCCCTAAGTATAGTTGTTTCATGAAATTCAATATGCATAGGCTTTTATTTGAGCTAAACATTGGTTTCTAAAAAATCTGACAGGAATCAGAAAAAAATTAAACTGCTATTAGGAAGTTTATCAACATCTTAATTATATACATACTTTAATTTTATTCCCATTTAGTTATCTGCCTAGTTTTGAATTGTGAAAAATTATGAATTTTAGAATTAAGATTAAATTACTCCAAATACAAAAAAGTAAAGCCTTCCAAAGCTTGAAAATTTTCAAAAACTATAATGAAAATCACATTTTGGGCTGGAGAGATGGCTTAGTGGTTAAGGCACTTTCCTCCAGTGCCTACGGCTCCAAGTTCAATTCCCCAATACCCACATAAGCCAGACCCACAAGGAGGTGGCCCTGGTGCTCGCTCTCTCGCTCTCGCGCTCTCTCTCTCTCTCTCTCTCTCTCTCTCTCTCTCTCTCTCTCTCTCTCTCTCTCTCTCTCTCAAATAAAGAAAAAATAAACTTAAAATTACCTTTTGCTATGCCTTAAATAGAATTCTTTAATGTATGACTTAGGGAAAGCATTACAGATTGAACTGAAATCCCATGTACCTCGCCAATCATCCCTACCTCATTTTTCTCTGGAGTTTATCATTACTATTGTAAGTGTAGTAGTATAATCATTGGTTACTTTTCCAAGGAGAGTTGATCTCATAGTATGATTTTCTTTTCTCTACCTAGTTAACAAAAGTACTGCAGATACCCTAGTTCATGCTCTTAAGGACTGTTTTGTTATGCAACAGTTTACAATGTAAGATGGCTAGACATGAATTCCCCTTACCAAGTCCCATGACATTCAACTGTTTTTACTATTATGGTTACTAATTTTTCCAAAGTGGTTTTGAAATCCTTTTCAGTCAATATTAGTTTGACTCTCAAGATAAATAATTATCCATTGCTAGTATTTTAAAAGTTGGCTTCTGTTTAATATCCTTACTTAAAAATATGTCTTGCTAGTCTCATATAGCTGTTT
Source organism: Zapus hudsonius (assembly GCA_004024765.1). Taxonomy (NCBI): domain Eukaryota; kingdom Metazoa; phylum Chordata; class Mammalia; order Rodentia; family Dipodidae; genus Zapus; species Zapus hudsonius. Next base: position 75,841 of record PVHP010000245.1, read on the forward strand.
CTTTGACCTCTTTCCCTCTAGTCCTTTGCTTTCTCCTATATCCCACTCCAACTTCAGTGAACAGAAAGAATGTTCAGCCCCTCTTAGCCTGGCATTTCTGTTAGGATAGAATTTTAAGCCACGATTTTTTTTTTTACATTTAACACTGAAAGCTTAGCAACTTAACACCTGTTTTCTCTACCCAGATATTCCCAAATTAATGTATGACCCAAATATACTACATGAACAAATCTACATGCCATGGTTTCTCTGTAGTCATTCCTAGTCTCTTCTCCAATATCTGGACAAAATTTAACTTGTCAGTATTGCCCTTCTCCATGGTCTAGAACCTTGCTATACCCACAGTGTAGCCACAAATCAGGAGGATGGAGTCACCTAGTGTCTGTTAACATCCAGGGAATCCAGCCCTATCTCTGATTGCTGAGTCTGCATTTGGACAAGATTCCCAGATGATCTCTTTGGTTGTTAAACATTGAGGAGCAATATAATGAACCTATTTATTTTTTGTTTGTTTTATTTTTTCTCCTCTAGAAAACACGGTTGCATTTCTTTAGTAATTTAAGTTAGAATTAAATTATAGTGAAGCCAAATGAGTAGGAGCATATTAATAGTGACTGATTTGTGACCAAGGTACAGATCACTGGGTTTCTAGTCATAGAGGCCTGCTGTTTGTATCAGTAAACAGACTATTATAATGAACAAGTTGATAGGTAAATAGCTAATAATTAACTCAGTATTAATATGTAGTGATAAATGTTAAACTTAGTCAAACAGGAAAGGGAGTTTTCATGTGAATTGCTTTTTTAAAATAACTACAAATTAACACTCCTAATCCTTGACTCATTTATTATATTATGTGGTGTAATAAAATGCTGCCCTTGAGTCATTTTAGTAAATGCAGTTTTCCTTTATAACTTCGATTCCTATGGTCTGAGTTCTAGATTAGTTACCCAGTGGTATGCTTTCAGGGGCCATTCCCGTACTTTTAACAAAGGTGGCTAGCAGTTTGTCTTTATTTCCTGCTTTCCACACTCATTGCTGTTCCATCTTGTTGCTGAATTTAGCTGTCCATCATGGCATGTTCTCTATTTTTCATCATTCTCTGAAATCACTGTTTTTATTCCTGTAGCTTATTTTTAAAAAAATTATAACCACCCAGTTATTCTACTTTATTTCTGGTTAGTGACCTGATAAATCACCATGTATTATATATAAGGAGTTTTAATATATATTTGTCTTGTTTGGCTTAATAACTTTTTTATTTACTTTTTAGTTTTCATTAACTTACAGGATTGTAATAGTTCGTGAGTGTCCTGAAAAAAAACTTGTGTATTCTGTCCATAGTGCAGGGAACTGGTCAGAGAACTGTGATGAAGAACTCGCTTTAAGAAGAATCATGATTCAAAACCCGACTTAATCGTTCCTATGAGGTAGCTGCAGGAGCAGTATAGTAATGATGCTTCATTAACACTGTAATGTAAAAGTGTCCTTTCTAAATGTATTTTCTGTCGAAAGCATAAGCATCGACATGAGACCAAATGTGTTTTCAAAGCCTTATCTACTCAGCAGCTGTGTGATCCTTACGGGCCTTAATTTTCTCATGTATAAGATGGAGACCACTACTGTGGATGTTTCCTTAGGAAGATTATGTGAACTACAGCTCCGTGCTATTGTTGGCTTTCTTTTTTTCCCCTAAGAATTTTCACTCAAAAGACACTTGCTATTCGCATAGATAGCAGGAAATCCAAAGCTAAACAGCTACAGTACAGTTTTCTGTAATACTTTGAGAATGTAAATTTGTGGATATATTAGGAAATAACTAAGAAGAATGTGAATTTTATGTTTACTTACATGCGACCTCTTTAGAAGCTATAGGTGAAAGCAGAAAATTGTACCCCACAGAACTGAGCTGTATAGGCATATACAGAATGCATGTGTGCACCTCACACCTGTCAGCTCCTTGAGGTCTCTGTATGTTAAGCAGAACTGGTCTGTGTAGGAGTGTACAGATGCAAATATGTGCACCTCATATACCTGTCAGCTCCGTGAGTTCTGTGTGTTAGCCACACTCACCTGCAGCTATCACTAACTTCCTAATTCTAGGTAAGCACCTTCCAACACTTCACCTCAAGCTGCAACCCTCTGACATCCTCCTCCTCCTCAAGCAAACTGTAAGGCTGTTTCAAAATAAAGTGTCATACTTACAGTATTAGACATTTTCATCTATTTAGCATAAAACTATCCTGCTGACTTCAGTTCTGTGTGTGCCCATGAGGACTTTGAGTGTTTATTCCAACCTTGCCATTTTCCCCATAAGTGCTCTCTCATTGGACAGGGTAGAGGAGATGTGTGTGTTGTGCAGTAGTAAAATTGGCTTTCTTCATTCAAGGAGCTTCTGGAGTCAGGGTAACACAGCAAACTGGTATTGGACATGGGGGCATAGATTTGAAGTTGGCATACTCCCTCTATTAGTCCAGGTTTCCTGAGCAAGGAGAAGCTTCCATGACCTACACCCATTTTTCTCATGTAAATAATAGGTCCTCACAGGATTATTTTCAGTTGGAAGCAATAGTTAATTCAGCTGCTTTTAAAATATAATTTAAAAGTTTGTTAATGTCTTTAGTGGTACAAAAATCACCTTTTGGAATAATTTCAAGATAACAGAATTTTTTCTGAAGAGATTTTTTTCAGCCTCAAAACCATGCCATAGTGAATATTAACTGCAAGAGAGCACCCAAGGAGGCGGACTTTAGGCTTAAGGATTGGATTGTGTGTATTATGCCTTTAAATAATAAAAAAAAAAACCTTCTATCACCAAGATGCATCATAGTAGACTCAATTTTTATTTGCTAACATCTACTTTAGCCTCTTGAGAATCTTTCATTCCTTCAGTAAATATTACCCACTAATTATATTCCTGCCTGCCTAGATACTGTGGGCTGAAACAGACACTAAACCTACCTACCATGCCAGGGTAAGGTAAGTATAGTTGATACATTTATCAAGAAACCACTAGATGACTCCAGCATATGCTCAGCTTTTAGTAGTTAGGATTTTTAGAGGTAGACATTGAGTTATCTGGGCTTGGGGAGAAGGTACAAATATATTTGCCCTCTCCCCTCCAAAGTAAAAACCAGGGCTGGAGAGATTGCTCAATGGTTAATGTGCTTTCCAGCAAAGCTTAATGTCCCAGGTTCAATTCACTGGTATCCACATAAAGCCAAATGCACAAAGTGACATGCATCTGCAATTTGCAGTGGCTGGAGGCCCTGGCATGCCCACTCATACTCATTTATTCTCATTCTCTCTGACTCATTCTGCTTAAAAATAAATGAATAAAATGTGGGGCTGGAGAGATGGCTCAGCGGTTAAGGCACTTACCTCCAGTGCCTAAGGCCCTGGGTTCAATTCCCAGGACCCACATAAGACAGATGCACAAGGTGGCGCATGTGTCTGGAGTTCCTTTGCAGTGGCTGGAGGCCCTGGTGTGTTCTCTCTCTCTCTCCTCTCTCTCTCTCTCTCTCTCAATAAATAAATAAAATAATTAAAATAAAATGTTTTGAAGCACAACATCCTTAAAAATCAAAACCAAAATAAAAAAGCATCCTGGAGAGAAACTAAAAGTTTGGGTAAAGCGTAGTTTTTTAAAAATATAGAAATAGATGAAGACAGAAAAGTGACACGCCGGACGGTAATCGGGTTACAATACAACTATTGATAAAACAATGGAGAATGGACAAGGTTAAAGTGAACAGCTTGAAGGCTAACCAGCTCTATAATAGTTCATTACAGGCTAAATTAAAAAAAGAATCTTGTAGAAAATCATTAACAGGTATTTGTCACCTGAAACCCCAGGCCCATGGAACAAATAAACATGGGTGTTTTTGAAGTGATTTTGAATGCTGATTTAGAATGTTTTCCCTTTAAAACAAAGAATGGCAAAGTAAGATTATCAAGATTGAGATGAAGTTCTGATTCATTTGGCTACTGTTCTTAGGACCATCAGGATATGCACTAAAGCCTCGGAAATCTGCATCCCCTTGTAGTTTGTGGGCTACTGTTTTGGCTTGACATTTCTGAGAATCACCAATAGAGAAATCTAAATAAAAAATCACCATTTTATAGAATGAAGAACTAAGATAAGTGAAATCTGTTATAAAATTCTTTGTCACTTAAAACTTTTTGAAGGCCTCAAATAGTGCATGTTAAGTATCTGGTGACCATAACATTCAGATAAGCCAAGTAGAATTACATACACAGTGTTCTTTTAAGTTCACTATTTCACCACCACTTGTATTTTGCTGTCTCCCTCAAATATAAAACTTCATAAATGAGTTTAATGATCATTTAAAAAAAGTAAACTGGGAATATTAAATTTTATTAGAATTGCCAAAAATAGCATTTGATTGCTGATAACTAAATCCCTATTCTTAACCTATTTCTTAACTTCAGAAATTCCTTACCAATCAATATAAGAATCTCTAGGAAACATTTTCCTATAGTGTCTTAATCATTCATTACCAGGATGTAGTATAACTAGGTCAAATTCCAGCTTAGAAACCCCAAAAGACTCAAACTTTGACGTGTGCTTTAATTGTTGAGTAGGTGTGATTTAGTCGTAATTTACTTGGCCTATCTAAGCACATAGAAGAACTCCCATTTTATTTGTTCCTTATTTAAGATAATTACTGCACAGATCTCAGACTCTCGGTTTTCACATGGTCCCAGTAAATGCAAAGAGTAAGTGATAAAATTGGTCCTAATTTTGTCTCGTGCTGGCTTGCTCGTTTCATTAAATTCTAATCTTAATGTACATGTACTGTAAGCACGGGTTTTCAACCTTGTTTTGTTTTTTGAGGCAGGGTCATGGAGTCAAGGCTGACATCCAGCGCTCTTTGTAGGGATGGTCTTAAACTGGATTCCCCTGGAGCTCATTATGTAGCCTAGGCCGCCCTTCAACTCTCAGTAATCCTCGGCTTCTGTTTACCTCCTGAATTTTGTTGTTGTTATTGTTTTGTTTATTTTTTTTTCTAATATTAAAAATGTCAGCTGGGTGTGGTGGCACACGCCTTTAATCCTAGCACTAGGGAGGCAGAGGTAAGAGGATTGCCATGAGTTCCAGGCCAGCTGCTACAGTGAGACCTTACCTCAGAAAACAAATCTAAACAAAAAAAAAATGGTATCATCTTTTGGGGCTTGGAAACATGAAGAATGTAGTTATTTGTAGATTGAAACACTGGAAGACAACAGAGATGAAGTATCAAAACCAAGCACTAAAGATTTCTGAAAGGAGGCAGCTCGGGCCTTGTGTCCGTCCTGTGCCTTGAGCACTGGGCTAGAATCTCGGTGGCCCCTTTTCCTGTCCTGCATTCCAAAAACATTTCATGAGCTTTTTGACTATTTCTTGAATTATAAATGTCCACATCAGAGGCTAAACTTCGAGTATTTCATTTACTGTGATGAAGACACAACCAAAATCAATTATATCTGTCCATGGACCTAAATAGAGCCTTGCTAGATTGGCAGTAAAAATATAACATTTTTACATCATGGGTACAACCCAACGCCATCAGGAGCCCTTCAGTAACAGGACAACAAAAAGCTTTTGTGGGGCTGGACAGATGGATGGCTCATGGGTTAAGGCACTTGCCTATAAAGCAGAAGGACCTGAGTTCAGTTCCCCAGTACTAACCACTTAAAGCCAGATGCACAAAATGGCACATGCATCTGGAGTCCGTTTGCAGTGTCTATCTTCTATCTCAAATAAATAGAATATTTTTAAGAAGCTTTTGTGAATTTTGTCATTGGTCCTCTTTATATGACTCATTGCTTACTCAATTTTTTAATTAACATTTTCTTCTGAACATTGGATATGTTTTTGATATTTTAAATATGTGTAATTTACATATAAATAATGCATCCAGTATTTGAATGTATTTTAGCATAAAAGAACCAAAATTTTCTCCCAGCTGTTTCTAGATGCGTCTTTAAGGTAAACATGGAAAAAACTTTCTCTTTTTCAGACATGTAAGTTTAGTAACTTCAGGAAAGGACACACTCATGTTGGACCAGTAGCAACAGGGGAAGAAAAGTGATTTAAGTAGGTGTGGATGTACAGATGGGACCATGGGAAGTTTAATAGTTAAAACATGCTGAGCTGTTTGCATTTGCTACTTGAAGACCTGAGGCAAGTGTGTTTTTAGAGAAAACTGTCATCACAGCACATGGTAAAGTCTGAGCCTGTGTTTAAACATGAAGCACCACTCATCCGAGCCCTACCCATAGTAGCACTTGACCATGTTCCTATAAATATGCAGTTTGACCCATGTTCTTAGTCCTGTTTGTTGTCTTGCCCCCCTCAGGCTCTAGGGTTCAGAGCCAAGCAGTAGGGATGATGGAGGCTCAGTTTCTAGGGGGCGCAATCCTTAAAAATCAAAACCCTGCTGCCTAGTCGGGATGTGTTGTGTGTGTGTGAGATCATTACAGCCAACTTCAGGCAGCACTGCCTTCTAAGTGTGTGCACGTGTTTCCATTGGTTTGGGTTTTCTTTGTCTCTCCCACGAATTTTCTGCCCTCTCCAGGGCTCTCTGATGTCTGGTAGCATTCTGCTATTTAATCTCATTCATTCAAAGTTCATCTTTCATTATCCATATCTAATTGCTAAGAATGCACATGTTTGAGTCATAACATTCTGGTTCTTTCCATTGTATCCCTGGACCAGCATTAGCTTTCCTTGAGAACTCAGTATAGAGTCATATAATCAAGATGGACCCTATGTCTATGTAACTAGAGAGTAGAAGGAATGGGGCATAGTATCTGTTTTTTAGCAAGCCCTCTAGATGTCTGCAGGCTTTGAAATGTGCCACCATTGGCCTAAAAATCAAAGCTACTCAGCCCAAAATCTAATGTGTGTTGGTCGGCTTATTCACTGGTTTTTGTTGACTTCAGGGCACTGAGGCCTTCATCCACACTGTCCTCTAGTCTCCATTTCCTGGGGCCCTGTTCTTACCACTATCATCCACATTTACAGATCAGACTTCTGGTTTCCCTTGGGCTTCAGCTTGTTGATAATAGCTGTTGTTTATTGTCATGTGCAAGCTGTACAGAGTTTTCTTTCAAAATCTTGGTCAAACTGCATTCCTGGGAACAGCCTGCCTTTCTCTGATGCCCTGAGCTCCTGAGTTAATGATGTCCATCCTGAGACCACTGTTCACAAGGTGGTTCCTCCTCACATAATTCTTCATTTACCACACTGGCCCCTCAGCTCATCTGAGCCAGCTCCTCACTGCCACTCTCTGTCATCTTTACACTGGGCCTGTAGCTCCCTTCTCTCTCCTTGTGCTGCAGTTAGCGCCTGACATCCTGACTACTTTATCTGTATAAACAGTCCGTATTCTCCTTGCAGGTGTCCAACCTTTCAACGTGTGACAATGCGAACTATATGCTGGGAAGTCGTGCAGTGGGGTTACAAAAACCATCATGGGTGGTTGAAGTAAGCTTATGATATTGTCTTGGTCCACATTCGTAGCTGTCCTCGGCCTCAGGCCGGACCCACCAGCTTGTTTCCTGTTCTGTCCTCAAGCATTGCAGAAGAGCCATAACTTCCTACAGCAATGTGTGGCCTTGTGTTTTCCAAACCTGCTTTACCTCTGAAAGCTTGAACTTAACAAACATGTTGGCATTTTGTTTCTCCCCTTCCTATGCGCCCAGCACTCGGAACATTTGGTCATAGTAAATGCTTCTTCGCTACCTGTTGCATCCATGAATTACCACTGAGTTTCTCATTTCCAGTACACCTGATTGTCCAAACCAGCACTCTTTCCTTGGATCCTGCTTCAACATAGTTTGGATCCAAGAACTGGTCATTTAAACCATGCTCATCAAAGCTGTCATTTCCCTTTACCCTCTATAACATTCCCAAATTTACCATGAGCAAATACTTATCACTGAACCTAACTTTCGTACATGTCTGTCCTGCTGCCTGGAATGTCCCCCGGTTCCTAGCCTGCTGAGAGTATTTTCCCAAGGTCTGACTCGGTTCAAATCTTTCTGTGGTTTGTACCCCGAATCACTGCTCTCACCAAAATGGTTCAAGCAAAAAGTGAAAATGCTTTGCAGCAGTTTAGCAAAGAAAGCATAGAATATCCATGGCATAGTACTGTAGGCTGGGAGGCAGAGAGTAAGTTACGTCCAGAGGGTCCTGATGGGGGTTGGGGGGTTAGGATTGGCCAGGAGAAGTACAGTGCATACACAAGAACATAGGACACTGGAATGTGGATGGATTGCAGTGAAGAGAACCTAATTAATCCAGTTCATTTGGAGAAGTGAAATGCTACGAGGGCTAGCGATGGGGGGGCGGGGAGGATCATAGATGTACCGGGAAGATGTCCTGGGACTGAGAACAGAAGATTTGATACCTGAGGGTCAGGAAATGTGGTCCTTGCCATATGGTGTAAGAGTGGAAGATAGGAAGCTGGGCTTGGTGGCACATGCCTTTCATCCCGACAGAGGTCAGCCTGAAATTACATAATGAATTCCAAAGCAAGACCCTGCCTTGAAAAACCAGACGGGGGGGAATAGTTAAATGTTAAAGATATTTGGGGACCATGAACTTTTCTCAGTCATCTGTGAACCACAGAGGAGGGATGGGAGGGAAGACCTGGGAGTCCCTGGGCCCTAGCACCCAGGGAGTCATGCAAGCAGAATGGACTGGGTTCCCTAGAGTGAGCAGGTAGACTAGTGTCTACCTATCCTCACTGCCAGGTAGGCTGTGGGCTCACTGAGGCTGGGTCTTCACTCTCTAGAATCCCAGCAGCAGGACATGAGACTTTCAGCAGGAAGGAGTATTTGCTTAGGAAGCTCATCCCCCCCCCTTTTTTTTTTTGACTTTTTAATATTTAGAGCACTTTTCTTTCTTTGCTTATGTACTCGGTTCAGTTCAGCACAGAGTAATTTAGGAAGTAATTTCCGGCAAGGTGTACGGTATAATAAAATTCCACCACAGGGAAAGAGTTTGAATACTCACGTGGAACATACTACCGAACTCCCAATATGGTTTCTTTTCACCTTAGAGACTGTGCAAAAACATAGAAAAGTTTTTGTCATTGCTAGGGTTTTTTTTTTTCCTTTTGTGAAGTGATGTTGATGATGGAACATGTATAACAATCCTGCCTTGAAGTTGAAGTACACGCTAAGCTGAAAGGCTCCAATGTACAAATAGATCTGAGTACTAACTATGCTGTATTCCTTACATGTGTGAAAGAGCGTGTACATATGACCACTTGTTCTAGCATAAACATTACAGATCTACTGTCAGAGGAATTACTCCATTCAGCACAAGCACGTGTACTCTAGATATGCTAAATCTGTATTCATAGACACCTTGCAATATTATATTAACTTTAAAAAATATTTGCTGCTATCTGGCTACTGAGCTCTCTCCTCTTTATTACTCCCTCTTCCTGTCTCTATCCCTACCTCTCCTCTGTGTATTTCTCTTTCTCTCTTTCTTTCTCTCTCTCTCCCTCCCTCCCTCCCTCTGTCTCTCCTTGTTCCATTAAAATCTCAGAGTTAAACAAGCAATTTTCTAAGATGTCCTTGTCAAGTGACATTATGGAAATTATTTGAATATCATTGCCGAGCCAGGTGAGCCATTTACAAATGTAAATAATTTGTCATACCATGAATCTAACTGATGAAGAGCAAGTTTAATGCTGATTGATTTATTAGAATCTTTTCCTGATTAGTAATTGCTCCAAAATCTCCTTTCTGTGATTCGGTTTATCATTTTAGTGCCAGTGTTTAATGTATAGCTGTGTAACTCTCAAGTCTGTAATGAGCATTTCATCTTGTTACCCTATACTGTTCCAGCTAGAGACAGAGGCCACTAACTGTACATTTCTTGCAGTTATTAACTGCTCACACTTAGTGCAGGACTGCCAGTATTAATGATCTGATTTATAAATATGTAAAAGCATTACACTCGTCCTGTTCAGCACTATGTTTTTCCTAGAGTGTTTTATTTTTAAGTATATCACAGCAACAAAACAACATGCAGGTCACGAACTTTTCAGGTTTTCATCTCTTCCTTAAAATTACTTTAAAAGAAAAGATATCACAGTGACCTTGAGGCATTTTGAACTTGAGCTTTGCTTGAAATTCACAAACATGATTACAATTTCAGGAAGCACTGTCTTAAAGTTGTCTTATTGCTGTAATGAAGCTGCTAGAAATTTCATTTATTCTCAAGTTAAATCTCAAGAAACCTATTTTATCATAGGAAATCAGTCAGAGCTAAAATACTGCTTTGACTCTGGAGTTCAAATTTATTCATATAACTCCTGAGAAATGCCTATCAGTCAATCACCAAAATTTTATTGCCTATCATATTTATTTTTTAATATAAATTTCAATTTAGCATTCTCTGAGGGTGCATATTCTGTGTGTTGCTGCTTTTATGGCGGGTGCATCTCTGTTTAACTAGAGCTACATCTGCAAGTGTGCCCAACTATGCATGATTGATTTCGATTTTGTGTTGTAGGACAATACATAGTGAGATTTAGACTGATTTCAAGTCTTCTATTTAATAGAGAAGAGGTACAGAATGAGGTTGGGGTTAGTGGTGCACACCTTGTAATCCCATGACTGGGGGCAGTAAAGTAGAAGAGTGAGTTTGAGGCCAGCCTACGATACATGCAAAGATCCTATCTTTAAAACAAAACAGAAGTAGAGAAATATTTACATGAATGTATATGTATACATAGACATACATGTATACATATATGTATTTACCCATAAACATAAAGGGCTAACCCTATACATGCATATGTATATATCCATAGACAGAGAGAGAGAGAGAGAGAGAAAGGGCTACAAGAATATCTTACAATTTGGAATTGAGAATTGTGAAGTTATTTTGATAGCTATGATTATCATAATAACCTGAATTTACTGATGCCAGGTCAAAAAACTTGCTGTGTCTCTGAAAATATGAGGACAGATCATTTAATAAAATAGTAACAAATGAATGTAGCTCTTTTAATCTCTTAAATGTTCAGTTGTAGCTCAAAATCGTACATGCCAATATGCTTGATTTCCAGCTGATGGCAGTTTTGGAATTCGAACCTTGCTGGAGGTGTGTTGTTGGGGGCAGGTTTATAGGGATTATAAACCAGCTTCCCCTTGCCAGTGTTTGGCACACCTTACTGCCGCTGTTTGCAGTGCTGTGGCAGAGGTGATGTCCACCCTCTGCTCATGCCATCGTTTTCCCTGCCAGGATGGAGTCTCCCCTCAAGTCCGTAAGCCAAATAAACCGATTCCTCCACAAGTTGCTTTTGGTCAGGTTCTTTGTCACAGCAACAAGAAAGCTTACTATAATGCTCCAATGTTACATAGGATTTCTCTGTATTCTTCCAAATGCTATTTAGAGACCTAGACCCATATATAAGCTCTGTAGATTCTCTACCCTTTCTTATAAAGCACAGGCTAATTTCATCCTATTTCTTAGACCTGCAAGAACTTGAAAGGCCTTAAAGCATCACTTGTATGAAATAATATACTGTTAGAATCTAAATTAAGCAACCAGTTCTGAAGACAATCTCCAGGGATCCTACCAAAATCGACCAAAGACCTTAATGTAAAATCTAAAATTTTGAAACTGCCACAGGAAAATGAAGGTAAAATATTTTGGGAATAGGCACAGGCAAGTGCCTAGGAAACCATTGTCAAGGTAAACTAGTATAGCCACTGTAGACACCAGTATGCAGCTTCTTCAAGAGCTAAACGTATGTCTTCCATATGATCCAGCTCCTGAGAACTTCCACGTGATCCAGCTGTACCTCTCCTGGGAGCATACCCCAAAGATTCAAATCCCTAAAAGGTTACTGAATATTCATGATTATTGCCACACTCTTCACAATGGCCAAGTAATGGAATCAACATAGATATCCATCAACCGACAAATGAATTTAAAAATGTGGCATATATACACATAGGTCAATAAAATGGAGGGTTATTCAACCATTAAGAAGAAATGTCATTTTCCAGAAAATGGAGCAAACTGGAAATCATCATGTTGAACAAAATAAAGCCGACTTGGGAAGACAGATCTGTTGCATGCTATGTCTCATATATAGAATCTCAATTGTGCGTGAGTGCGTGTGCATGTGTGTGCACACGTGTGCATACGTGCTTACAGAGAGGTTGCTAGATGGCATGAAAATAGAAGGCAAAAAGAGGGGAAAAATGGGGAGAATGCTCAATGTAGGAGATTCTTGTTAGAAAACACCAACATCAAGCCCATTATTTTATGCAATGAATGTGTTAAAGATTTTTTAAAATGGGCCATTTATTTCTCAGGTAACTTTATGAAATCAAATTTTCTTATTATTTTTCAATTGACTAATTTAGCAATGCTGAGTGGGAATTTTAAAATAAGTACTTAAATTAAAAAGTGTATGGTGAAACCGACTTGTAGACTCTGAAGACATACTGCTGATTTATTACAAATGTTTAATTCAGTTATTTTATCATCTAGAACAATTTCATTCTATCATGAAAAATTCCTTAACATTGAGACAGTATCTAAGAGTGCACACTGAAAAGAACCCAGGAGGGTGAGCCAGTCTTGGCTGGTTTAAATCTGACCTTGAATAAATCATTTGACCACTTAGTGGATAACATTTTTCTCGTAGATTTAATCTGATTAATGGATGCAATTTCAGAGAAACTAAAATATCTTTCCATCTAGGAACAATATCTCTCCATCTATCTTTCCATTTGCATAAGAAATAGTACACTTTTTTAAAGTGCAAGCGATGACTAACACTTTTCTTTGTAAATTAATTGAAGATTTCATCTCTAGGAAGAAAAAGCACTAAAAAAAAAAATCAGTAAGTTTAAGAACAACTTCAGAATAGTTTGGAAAACAGGGATCTAGACAAGAGGACCTGTTCCTAAACTAACTCATCCTTAAACTGGCCAAGGACTGAGCACCAGATCGGCTATTGTGAAAGTCTTGACTGGCCTGGAAGATGTTTACAAGAGTTTTAACATCCAACATCTATGACTTGAGGTCATCATAGGTTCAGAATGTGCGAAATAGGTTGATGGAGAGCTCCTCAGGTTACCTCTCCAGTGATCTTAGAAGACATTCGGATGGATGGGACTTTTCAAAGACTGTATCAGGCTAATATCCAACTGGAAATTTACATGTTTTTGTAAATGTATTACAAATATTAAAAAATTTATTGTAAAAATATCAGTTGTTTGGTGACATGTTTACCTACACTGTTAATATTGGTTTCTGGTCACATTTCTCCATTTTTATATCTGGGCTGAGGAACCAATGGTGACGATAGGTTTTCAACTCAGACTGAGGCCATTATAATTTGGTTTTCTAGTCTCACTTGCTCCTTCCTCGTGCTATCAGTGATTTTATTTGTTTTTGTATTTATTTATTTATTTATTTATTGTTTTTCCAGATAGGGTTTCACTCTAGCCCAGGCTGACTTGGATCTCACTCTGTAGTGTCAGGCTGGCCTCGAACTAATAGAGATCCTCCTACCTTTACCTCCCAAGTACTGGGATTAAAAGTGTGCACCACCATGCCTGGTCCTATCAGTTATTTTAATGGACCTCAACAAATTCCTATATCCCTTGTTCTCCACATGCTCTCAAAGTCCCTACCTAATAAATACACATGGACATTTCTATCTGGACATATTTGCCTCCACTCAGTAAGTGACCCTGGAATAGCACTTCTCTTCCTCCCCACATTTATTTATTTATTTACTTTTAAGGACTCATTTCTTATATATACATATATATTATTTATTCATTTTCAAGCAGAGAGAGAGAGAGAGAGAGAGCGCACCAGGGCCACCACTAGACCCACGGGTCTGGCATACGTGGGTCCTGGGGAATTGAACCTGGAGCCTTAGGCACTGAAGGCAAGTGTCCCAACCACTGATCCATCTCTCCAGCCCCATCCTCCCCACATTTATAATCCTAACAAACACTCTCAACTTCCCTCGGCCAGCATGGCCACCCTCATGTGCCCTTCTCTGAAGCTTCAAAAATGAACCCATCCTATTCCAAGATAATGTCCCTCTGTGCCCTTCTACCGACCCTGTGAAGAACACCTGGAGGAATTCCTCCTTTCCTCTGGATTCTGCCTGGTCAGCCTCATAAACATGTTTAAATTGCTTAAAATAATTGAACACATGAAACACACCCCTTCTTTGATCTCATTTTCTCTTCTAAATGTCATTTCATCTCATCCTTGCTTATCATTTAAATTGTCTGAGCCCTGATTTCCAGTCAAATGCCATCTTCAAAATTTTCAGAAACGGCTCTCACCAAATCACTAAAGACCCTTTATTCCCAAATTTACTATGCAACTGATTTGCGCATATCACTGCGTGTGACCCTCTTACGTCCCAGCACCCCATTATTGCAGGTGAAGGGCTTTATTCCCTGTAACCCCTTAACTCCCACAAGTTATCCTGATTGGATCAGCCTGTCATTTACCAATTCTTGGGTTAATTAATGGCCAGAGAAAGCAGTTCATTCTCTGATTGTGCAAGTGTGGGTCATGTGCCTAAAATAAGCCCCTCGAGGTAACCAGGGGGATTTGATGCTGTGCCAAGATTGCATCTTTTTCACTACCCTGTCAAGAGCCCATGAATAGGGTTAAGATGCTTCTCCAGAGGAAGGCCTTATTTACATCTGTTAGGATTTCTATTCCCCACCAAAGAACCATGTTCGCCACTTTTATCATAGTATGTTTTTTGTAAAAGTAAATTTCCTTAATTCCATAAATATAATAAATTTATACTGTGTCTTAGGTTCTATGAGTGAAATATATAGGCAAATTAGACATGGTGATGCACACCTTAGTCTCAGCACTCTCTCTCTTTCTTCTCTCTTTCCTACCTCTTATGTTTAGAGAAACTTGTGTGCAGTGGGCATGAATAAGAAGGGACACAAAATGGGCTGGAGAGATTGCTCAGTGGTTATTTCCTGCAAAGCCCAATGACCTGGATTCAATTCCCATGTAAAGGTAGATACACAAAGTGGTGCATGCATCTGGAATCCATTTCAATGGTTAGAGGCCCTCTATGTCCATTCACATTCTATCTACCTACCTACCTACCTTTCTATCTATCTATCTATCTATCTATCTGTCTGTCTGTCTGTCTGTCTGTCTGTCTGTCTGTCTGTGATGGTTAAATTTTGATGTCAACTTCACCTTTCAAGTAATCTTGGGTGGATCTCTGAGGATGTTCACAGGAAGGCAGCCTCTCAGTAGGAGGCAGGATATAAGGAAGCTCAGGAGAGCTAGAAGTAAACATTCTTTCCTGTGTGGGCAGTGGAGGAAGGAAATTCATTCCAGAGACTCAGGAAGCCATTAAGTCTGGGATAGGGTTGCAAGACCCCACCCTAAGCCTTTATAAAGGAGAAGAAATTCTCTTTAGCCCTCCTGCCTGTTTGCTGTTCTGTGTGTATGGTGTTGGTGATGGGTTTCTCTGCTTGGACCTGTGAAAGGGGAGCAGCCTCTTTTGCATTCTGGAACTTCCCCTGTATCTATAGCTACAAATAATCCTTTCCTCCCATAAACTGTGCCTAGTTTGGAGATTCATCCCAGCAGGGTGTGGCTGACTGCAGCACTATCTATCTATCTATCTATCTATCTATCTATCTATCTATCTATCTATCTATCTATCATCTACCTATCTCTCTCTATCTGCTTCTCTATCTCAAATAAATAATAAATAAATATATAAATAATATTTTTTAAAGAAGGGGCATAAAATACTCTGTAAATGATGCAAGGTTGCTTCTTTACTTCAATTGCATATCAAGGAGGTCTGTATCTTCATTCCTGGAGAATTTCCATACTCTCTGTGTTCTGTAGCATTAAGTCACATGATAGTTCTAGACACATGTACAACATGGTTTTCATGGGCTACCTTTGAAAATCCATGCAAACTTTTTGCCAGGCCAAATGCCACTCTGCTGAACTTCTGTCACTGTACAGTTTCTTAAATCAAAGGAGCACATGGTCTAGGTGGTAACCTCTAGGAGTACCTACCATTCATAGAGCAACTCAACATTGAAGTTCATATCTGACCCCTTCCTTCTGTTTGTAGCTCTCTGAACTTTGTTGCGAAGGTGAGAGAAAAACCATGCTCCACCATGCTTCACAGTAGCTATTATGAAAGCAGTTTAGAACGGAAAAACAGACACTCATGATAAGCCATAATAGGCACAGACAGGAGGCCAAGAGGAGAGAGAGAGAGAGAGAGAGAGAGAGAGAGAGAGAGAGAGAGAGAGAGAGAGAGAGAATGAGAGTTGGGTTTTTTCTCACACACATTTGTCTGGCAATGGGAACAATCATGAAAGAAAGACTCTGCCATAAGTACAGTTTTTGGTTTTGGTTTTGGTTTTGGGTTTTTAAAGGTAGGGTCTCACTCTAGCCCAGGCTGACCTAGAATTCACTATGTAGTCTTAGGCTGGCCTCAAACTCATGGTGATCCTCCTATCTCTGCCTCCCCATGTGCCAGGATTAAAGGCATGGACCACCACCATGCCCGGCTAAGTGTAGTCTTAAATGTGCTTCTATGATGACATCTTTCACCAAGTACCAGGCCCAATGGCATCTGAGCCTTGCTGAGTCATCATCTGCTTCTATGAAGACCCTCTCCATGCAACATATCACTGTAGGCGATAGAGCCTATGATGGAGGAACTTGCATCGGAGTTCTCTTCATAGTCTCTGCCTCAACCTCCCCAGATATGCCTCTGCTCTGTCATTGCACACACATCTCTGATAGAAACCCTTTGGAGAGCCGCCACCTCTTTGCTATGACTTTCACTTGACATTGACCTCGGTGTAAAGTGTACCCCTGGTGGACACCCTGCTACCACAGTGTGCTCTCCACTTCTCCCCTGAGCGCTGTCTGCACACTCTCCCCTCTCCCTTCTGTCCTTCTGTCCTAGGTCCTGTCTTATAACTAGTATCAATAGTATTTAGAAACACTGACTGATATTTTCTCCTGGGATATTGTTTTCTTTATGATTTTATCATCTCCCCCCACCCCATGGGGTACTTTTTTCCCCAAGAAGAATAGTTGAGTGATTAAATTATTGGGATTTTTATACTGAAGTGTACATGAGTAAAATCAAAGATTTGGAAGATTAAGTTGTTGGTCAAAGTCAGCTTTCTTCTTCCCAAAACTTAATCTAGGTAGAAGAAGACAATTAAGGGCAAAGTTAAAATATTAGAATGGACACTGGAGAGATGGCTAAGTGGTTAAGTCACTTGCCTAATGACCTGGATTCAATTCCCCAGTACCCTTGTCAAGCCAGATGCACAAAGTGGCGCATGCATCTGGAATTCGTTTGCAATGGTTAGAGGCCCTGGCATACCCATATTCTTTCATGCTCTCTCTCTTTCTGGCTCTCTCTCACTCACTCTGAGTGCAAATAAATAAATAAAATATATATTTTTTTAAAAGTAGAATGTTGGAAGGACTGAATTCATATATCCTGCTCCATAACTGTGTTGAGTTTTGGGCAGATGCTTTGCAGATCCAAGAACAGAGAAGTTGGTATTTTATTACCCTGGGAGGCTGGTAGCCTACAAACCAGATTCTGTTTTCATAAATACATATCCATTCATTTATATATCTCCTGTGGCTGCTCCCATGTCTCAGAGGCTGACCCAGGATATTGGCAAAGAAGACAGAGAGACTAAGGCAGTCTGGTGAGGATTTCAGTTTCTGGACATGGGAGCAGCAGATGGTGACTGTACAGGAATGGCCAAGCATGCTGTTAGGATTCAAGAGTGTGATAGTTTGATCCAGGGGTCTCCCACAGATGAATGTGTTCTGAATGTTCAAATCCCAGATGATGGCAGTTTGGGTAGACCTTGTTTGTTGTTGAGAGTGGGCTTATGGGGGTTATAAGCCAGCTTCCCCTTGCAGTGCTATGGCGGAGGCGATGTCCACCCCTCTGCTCATGCCATCCTTTTCCCTGCCAGGATGGAGCTTCCCCTGGAATATGTAAGCCAAAATAAACCTATTCCTCCACAAGTATCTTTGATTGGGTTCTTTCTGTGCAGCAACTAGAACACTGACAACAAGAAGCCAGCACAGACGAGAGTTAATTCAGTGATCAACACCCTTGTGAACTAATGGCCATCATCCCAAAAGGATGACAGGTGGTAAAACAGAAACCAGACTTGACTATGAACTTGGAGCACTGGCCAGGAGCTCCCCACTACCATGCCAATGCATACACGCTCTTCAGCAAACAGCAGGGAGAGGAGGGTGGAGATATCTATCCATCCAACAAATGCAGAACACTTACTGTCTTCCTAGCACCGATTTAGAAATGGG
The DNA here is from genome assembly GCA_004024765.1 of Zapus hudsonius. Taxonomy (NCBI): domain Eukaryota; kingdom Metazoa; phylum Chordata; class Mammalia; order Rodentia; family Dipodidae; genus Zapus; species Zapus hudsonius. The sequence goes on from PVHP010000245.1 coordinate 94,241, forward strand.
AGACAGAAACTTAAAGCAAAAGCAAGTTTGTATAATTGTATAAGCATGACCTTCCTGGAGGGGAGCACCTAATTGAGCTGCTTGCCTCACAAAGTTCAGGTTGGAGAGAGAGAGAGAGAGAGAGAGAGAGAGAGAGAGAGAGAGAGAGAGAGAGAGAGAGAGAGAGAGAGAGGAGAAAAGAGAGGTTGAGAGAAAAGAGGGTCCAGGATCTCAATATCTCTTTCAAGGTCATACCCTCAATAACCTAGCTTTTTCTGAAGACTCCACCTCTTAAAGGTCCCCTCTTCCCAAAAACACCAAAGGCTGGCTGGTCACCAAATCTTTGACACACAGCCTTTGTGGTAAACTTTCAAACCATGGCAGTTGGTGATTAATATTTATAATTCTCTTTGGAAATTTATTATCTTTTATAGGTAAAGACTCTGGGCTAGGAAGTCCAGAAGTTAAGAGACTTACTGAACGCTAAGGAGGGATTTTTCGAGAGCGAAGATTAAGACAAAGCCTCAGGTTCTGTGCTCACAGTTCTCCTGCTCCATAAAAAATACATGCCATTTAAATATTTACATTTTGCTAACAGTAGCAGAAATAATGCCAACAAATGTTAATTAAGCAGCCGCAAGAAGAGGCACACATTGGCACTATCCTCCCCAGCAAGAGTAAATCTATTAACATTTCCTGTTGGCTCTCAAATGTCTAACTGTGATTTGTCTCCATGAGCTGCAGCAAAACCATCCATTGATCAAAGAGATTTGTCTCAGGGGGGGGAACCAATTTTACCAAGAGAAACTCAGCACAGGGCTGGTAGGGAGTAGTAGGTGCTTATCACAGGGCAGCCGAAAATGGCAGCATGCCTCTTAGAAAGAATTTATCAATCTTGAGGGGAAGAGCAGGTCTGAGTTAGGGCTGGCCAGCTCCTGCCATTATGTAAGCAAAGGGTATGTCAGCTTCCAGCTTCAACAGACGAGATCCCACAGCCGCAAGCAGACTTGTGTCCTTGACCTTGCTGTGGGCTCTGTAGCCATGGGTGCCTGGTGAGCTTATGTCCTGACAAGTGTGTTTCCACCCTTCTTGCAAGTCGGGTGCCTTTTCACTGTCACTGGGAAAGGGGCAGCTGATTGTGCTGCTTCCTGTCTAGAAATGGTTTTCCTGGCTCTTTTCTTTGCAATCCAACCGACTAATTCCGGCTTCCTTGCTGTCTTGTTTTCTGTTCCTTCTGTTCCCTGCACAGTGGGAATGCTTCCACTTCCTTTTAAGTAACTATTGTGATCATGGCTGAATGAGGCTGCTTTATTGGCTAGGCTTTTCTTACCCTGGGCGCTCACACTTTTAAAAAAAATTTTCATTTTATTTTATCTACACTATAACAGGTCATACTATTTTATCCCCTGGCCCTGCTCCTATTACCCTGGGGGTCCTCCTCAGTAGGGTTATGGTATTCATTGTGAGGTCATGAAGCCTCAGTCAGTACCTGTGGGGTATCTTCTTATCAATGGATCTTCGTTCTCCTCCACTTTCTCTACCATATGCTATCTGTAAAATAAAGCAGATTCTCCACCAAGAGTGTCTCTCACAGTGTTTGTTTGTTTATTTGTTTTTCCAGGTAGGGTCCTGCTCTATGTAGTTAGTCTCTCTATGTAGTCTCAGGGTGGCCTTGAACTCACAGGGATCCTCCCACCTCTGCTTCCTGAATGCTGGGATTGAAAGTGTGCGCCTGGCTGTCTCTCAGTTTAATTGCCTTTGTCTGCTAAGGCCCTGTGTTAGCAGATTTTCTTTATTTCTGTAGCCACATACCTGACAGGGAGCAGATTAAGAAACAAAAGGGTTGGGCTGGGGAGATGGCTCAGCAGCTAAATACTTGCAAAGCGGCCAGGCCAGCATGGATTCAATTCCCCATTGCCTACATTGAAGGAATAAACTCTTAGAAGCCCTCCCCCCCTGCCCACGGAGTTTTGTGGAGTCTTTGTTTACACACCCTATGGTTTCTACCTCTGATAAGCTCTTTGAAAGGAGCCTAAACACTTGACCCCAGTTTACACCCCTAAGCTTGCCACTTGTCCCCGTTTAATGGCTGCCCAGGACACCTCCTCCTGGAAGGATGTCCTGTGAAGGCCATTAGGTTTGAGTAATGGTCTCTCTCCCTTAGGCCCAGACACTGCCTTGTTTCCCCTAGTAGAGGCAGCTGTCCCCTCACTGACTCTGAATAAAACAGTCCCTTTAAGTGAGCTCCAGTCTGCTGTATTTTCTGTCTCACTTTCCTTACACACATAAACCAGATGCCTAAAGTGGTGCATGCAACTGTAGTTTATTTGTAGAAACAAGAGGCCCTGGAACATCCATACTTCTGTGTGTATAAATCGATAAATACAAATAAATAAATAAGTGAATAAATAAATAAATTGATTAATTAATTTAGGTCTCTATTTGGGTGATAGACAACCCAGCAGTTTGCATGCCAGGAGCGGACTTAACATTCGGTTTTTCTAGTATTTCCAGAGGCCACAGAATTCTACCAGCAAAGATTTCAGTTACAAACAAGAGTTTACAGTAAAAGCCTCTCAAAGTAAGCAACACTTAAGTGAGAAAAGAGGAGATAACTCCATTGGTAAAGTGCCCACATACCAGGCCTGGCATGATTGGCATGTTTGTAGTCCCAGGGCTGAGGAGGCAGAAACAGAGAGAGATCCCTGTAGCTTATTGGTCAGCCAGTCTAGTCAAATTGCTAACCTCCAGGCCAATAGAGTCCCTGTTTTCAAAAAAGGACAGATAAGTATATATGAGTGAAGATTGTCAAAAAAAGTTTTTTTTAAAAAAGGCAGATAACATTGCTGAGGCTTTCCTTGAGTCTCAGTCAGACGCACACTTGTGCAGCCCCCACAAATGCATGCGGTACACACTTAAATAAAGGACCTCATGAGCATTTGAGCGTTAGGATTGAAAATCCATGATTCCTGCCCTACAGGAACTCACGAGATAACAGAGGAGATGGAAAGACGTGAGTGGTCAATACACAGAGATACATATCCTGAAGGTGTATACGTATGGAGCTTCATACAGGCACCAAAATTAGGCTCTAAGATTAAGAATGCCTGCAGGGAGGAAGTGATATTAAAGTTTGAATAAGACTCTGCAGGGGTCAGTAAGATAATTTGAGCAATTAAACAGAATAAACGTATTGGACCTGGTGGGTCACTTAAAGAAGTGGAGGGGGGCAGTAGTCAGGAGATAGAATAGTTGTCAGGTCTCTCTGTCTTTCTCTGTCTCTCTCTCCTCTCCTCTCTCTCTCTCTCTCTCTCTCTCTCTCTCTCTCTCTCTCTCTCTCTCTCTCTCTCTCTCTCTCTCTCTCTCTCTCTCTCTCTCTCTCTCTCTCTCTCTCTCTCTCTCTCGCCCCAGAATTGAACCCAGGGTCTTGTACCCTACCACTGATCTACATTTCCAGCACAGAATTCTTTTCAAAGTGCCTTACTGGATGGAACACTAGCCAGTCAGTGATCTGGGAGTGCAAGCAGGGGACAGGCATGTGCTTTCAGGCCCTCAGGCCTTGCTACCTGCTGTGTGCTTCACTGGCTCATCTGCCCACTCAAGGCCACAGGCAAGCTCTGGTCTCCAGAAGAGTGCTTCCCAGGAGTCTCAGCACTTCTCAGCAGCAGGAAACATTTTCAAGTTCTTCATGGGTGCTTGGAATTTTAGAACGGGTAACAGCCTTAGAGAACAGCCAACAGCCTTCCTTGTGTTGAAAACGTGTCTCCTCTCAGCTGAAGCTTCAGATACCATGAGAAGAATCAAGCTATGGTGGGAAGCAGCATGGAAATGACTAGAAGGATTTCTGCTGCTCCCAGCACAAAACACCAGGGCTAGGGAGACCTTTCTGCACTGATTCTAAGCCTAATTTATGTGAATGAGAATCCAGAAATACATACTCATTGAATGAACTAGCACAAGTAGACAACTTCATCTGAGAAAAAGAGACCCTTCTCTCTCTCAGAGCTCTGAGTCTGAAATCCTCAGCACCTTAGGATATCTCTGTTTCTTTAAATCCTAAGGGACAAGGTCTGGGGACAAAGCAGAGTCTGAATGACAAGCCCAATCTCCCTTGACATTGCATTCTATAAAATAGAAAAGCTCACCATTTATTGAGTTTGGTGTACCAAGCATCCCTAAGAACCATGAATGGGGGACAGGAAGGGAAATGATAAGATATGGCCTAGCAAAACAAAGACCCGAATAGTGGCTGAAGAGATGGCTCAGTGGATAAAGTGTTCGCTGCATAAGCGTGAATACCTGATTTTGGATTCCTAGATCCCATGGAAAAGATGGATGCTGTGGCAGGCGTCTATAATTCCAGTGTGTCTGTGGTGAGACAGAGAGTGGAAATAAGAGAATTCCTGAAACCCGAGAGGGTCATCTAGGCTGGTGGATGCAGTGGGGAACAATGGGAGAGCCTGCCTCTAAAAAGGGGGCAGGCAGGGACTGACACCAGAAGCTGTCCTCTGATCTCCACATGCGTACCATGACACATGGGTATTCACACTCACACCTGTGAGCACACCCATGCAACCACACACATCATACACACATAAAAAATACATGTATGAAGAAAACATTACAACATAAACTGACCGTTCTAACTCTCACAGGACCAATAAAAAGAGCCAATGTTTAGGGTTGTTGTGGTTTGACTGTGAAATAATTTGTTTGTTTGTGTTGTAGTCAGCCACACTCTGCTGGAATGAACCTCCAAATCAGGCACAGTTATGGAAGAAAAAATATTTATTGAAGCCACAGATCCAGGGGAAGTTCTATATTGGCAAAAGAGGCTGGCTCCCTTTCACAGGTCCAAGCAGGGAGAGAGAAACCCATCACCAGCACCACACCCATACACCCATCAGCAAAACAGGTGGGGCAGGGGAAGAAAGAGATTTCCTTCCCCTCCAGCTTCCTTAACATCCTGTCCCCCTACTGAGAGAGACACCCACTCTGGAGGAGGGACCTCCTTCTTTAGTTAATCCTTCCTGTAAACAACCTCAGAGACCCACCTCTGATGACTGTAGATTACTAGACAGGTCAAGATAACAACAACATTTAACCATCATAGTTTATTTATTTATTTATTTGCAAGTATCTAGAGAGAGAGAGAGAGAGAGAGAGAGAGAGAGAGAGAGAGAGAGAGAGAAGGAATGGCACGTCAGGGCTTCTTGCCAGTGCAAAATAACTAGAGGCATGGTGCCATTTTGTGCAGCTGGCTTTATGTTGTACTAGGGATTTGAACCCTGGCCTTCAGGATTTACAAGCAAGCACCTTAACCACTTAGCCATCTCTCCAGCTTGTGTTTGAACTCTTGTTCTCCAGCAGGTGATGCTATTTTGGAAGGTTATGGAACCTTTAGACTGTGGCTCCTTGTGGCAGAAACCAGGTCACTGTGGGGGGGATGTCTCAAAGATTTCCTAGCCTGGTCTCGTTTCCTTTCTCTTTCTGCTTCCCAGATGGGAGTGAGCAGCCTCCTGCTTCTGCCACGATGCCTTCCCCTCCATGACAGACTATAACCTCAAACTGTGAGCCAAAATAAACCATTCCTTCCATAAGTTTCTTGTTGTGGATTTGGTCACAGAAACAGGAAAATTAATTAAAGCAAGGTTAATCAGTCAACTTCTCTCTCTCAAAAAAAAAGATCATTAGGAGAAAGACTATTTATGACATTAGTAGAAAGGAAATGAATTAAGACCCTGGAGGGAAAAGTTTAAGAGTTCTGGTGTGAAATGAACTTCACTTCACATTACTCTGAGATCTTCCAGCTGTTCTCAAAAGTTATCTGGTGGCTTTTGAGGAAATAGGAAGTCCTAAGCCAGTACCCCCAAAATGAAGACAATAGATTGGTTGGGGGTTTTTTCCCTCGATTTTTAAAATTTTTCTCAGAAAGAGAAGCCAATATTCAAATTACAAGAAGACAAACTTAATAAAAATACAGACAGATGTTCTAAACTAGATTGCTTTTCAAAGAAAATGAAAACACCTAGAAGTACTTACTAAAGTGAGCATAGTGAATATTTATCAATCATATCACAGGTAAATCATGCCAAAACTCACCTCCCTGTAAAAAACTTTATTCTTTATTATTATTTCCAGGCAGGGAGAGGGGAAATGGACATTCCAGAACCTCTTGCCATTGTAAATGAACTCCAGACGCATGACTCACTTTGTGCCTCTGGATTTACACAGGGACTGATGATTCGAATCAGGATTCTCAGGCTTGGAAGCAAGTGCCTTAACCACTAAGCCATCTCTTGAGTCCTCACTTCCCCTTCTACTTGGCCACTGTGCTGCTGGATGGTGAAAACTCAGCTAACATTACATGCTAATTTCTTTGGGGAAACCATATGTGATTATAGGGCCACAATTCCAAAGCTAATTCGAGAACATTAAACATTCTCAGAACACAGCCTTCCAGCCTTTGCTGGAGGTATAATTAAATCCCCCTGTATTTACCATGTCCGGTGTCCAGTCAGACGAAAGCTATCCCCCAGCCCAGGAGGCTCTTAGAGGGAACCCAGCTCTCACATTTTAGTTAATTATTCACTTTATCTCGTGCTAGCCTCTCTCAACTCTTCAACCTTTCCATTAATCTGTTAGCCTGTCTTTTCACTCTGTTTGCTTTAGGGTGCTTTTCTCAGGTCCTGGGACTTGATTAAGGGAAATATCTAGGCAATTCATCAAAGCCAGAGGAAAACCCAAGCAGTCTTTCAAGTTTCAAGTATAATGTAACCTTTCTTATTTCCCCCATATTTATTAACTCGGTCAAGTAATGGACATGGTCCCCAGGGGTCTCTGTTTGGCCTTGATTTGGGCCAGGCTGCCTTGAGGGAACGGCATGAACTCAGGGCTCAGATGGGCACCAGGTCAATGGGTTTCTTTCTTTCTTTTTTTTTTTCCCTGCTGTGACTCAGATTACGGCAGGCCTTGATGTGAGTCCCAACCTCTTCCAGTTCCACCGGATGCTGTGGTCACAAGGGGAGCAGGTGATGAGCCATTCTGAGTGGCCTCGCTGTAAGCCCACCTTTTTAATTTCTCACTAAAAAGTACATACTGTCCCATGAGGGAAATTCGTGCTATCACAGTGAGCGAATCTCGATGCCAGCCTAACATTAGGAGGTATGGATATGTCCTGATGTCTTGGTATTTATTACAGGTGTTGAGTTACTCACTGCATCTGGTAGCCGTTGGAAGAGCACCCGTGGGTGCTAGACCATTCCAGGACTGGGTAAGACAGCTGCAACCAAGGGGTTGACACTTCTCACAAATTGCCATGTGGAGGCAAAACATAGTTTGTGGGGACTTCTGTGCTTCTCATAACTGAGAATGTTCCAGGAAGGCCGGTCATAGTTTGAGGTGTTGCAGCTGGTTGTGGCTCAGTTTAAAATGAGTGTGTGTTTGTGTGTGTGTGTGTGTGTGTGTGTGTGTGTGTGTGTGTGTGTGTGTGTGTCATTGCTAGACTTTTCCTACTTTAGGTGTTTGATATTTCAGCTCTCCCATTTTCCCTCCTATCAGAATGGACACTCACTGACAGGTCTTCAGGGGGCTTTTCCCAGGCCCTGGGACATGATTAATTCCTGACTTACATGTAAGTCATTACATTTTGTATTTCTATGAAAATACATTTACATTTTTTGGTTTTATTTTCAATTCTGGTGTTAAAAGCGTTTCTATTCATAGATGTAACTTTAAGAACCTGTCTTAAACCGGACGGCTGGACACTGGAAACTGGAGGTGACATGAGTGTCCTTTTCTGAGATCAGAGAAAGGGCTCGTGGAAGGAGGCAGTCACAGAGCCCTGGGTCTTCCCGGAGGGCGGGGACAGCTCTCAGGCCAGATCCATTACTCTCTTCCATTTCCCTCACTCCCTGCTTTCTAGGAAACACAATGATTCAGCCGACTTTCACAGGCTGCTTCCTATAAGAATTCTGTATTTCTGATAATAGTTCTCTAACTCAGCTAATGAAACCAAATATCAAACAGAAAGGAAAATAAGAAGAAAATCAAGGCTTCTACCTACCATAACCCCCACATACTTAAAGGATCCTTCCTCAGAAATTCTCTTATTCTGTCTATGTTCTTTCTGGGTGAGTTAAGTGCGTGTGGTAGGTGACTAATCAGGGTTTTGTTGTTTTAATTAAAAATTAGGGCTCAATACTGAGAAGGAATATCCCATTGACTAATCTAAGTGCTTAAGCATTTGAATTCAGTTTAAAACAAACCATACCCTTGATTAGGTACGTGTTACATTCCCAATTCTTTAATTTAAAAAGTTAAACTGAGGATAATAACCACCATTTAGACTAAAAGGGTCTAAAATATACCACAAACATTTGTGAGGAAGAAAGACACATGAAATTCAGGGGAGTGTGTATCTCAGGGCCCTTCTGGCGTGTTAGTTACTTCTCAGAAGCAGGTGACAGATTGTTCTGGGGTGGGCTTCACATCTGAGGGCTCCATCCTCTCTCTTCAATGTGATTACTGAGCCTTCAGGGCTGGGGTAGTGAGGAACCCCGGGAGAGGTCGAGGTGTGGTTATCTGTTCTCTTGATGTGTGTGTGTGCTTCCCAAAACACAAATCACTGACTCTATCCTGGTCGGTTTGGACTACACAAAAATACCACAGGCCGGGCCTTACACTCCAGAAATATTATTTCTCACTGTGCTGGAGAGGAAGTGAGAGACCAGGGTGCCATCATGGCAGGATGCTGCGAGGTGGTCTCTTGGCTTGCAGACGGCAACCTTCTTGAGTGTCCCCATGTGGCAAAGAGACAAAGCTCTCCTGTGGGATCCTCTTATATTAAGGGTCCTGGTCCCATCATGGCCTCCTCCATTCATGACCTCCAGTGACCCTAATGACCTCCTAAGGGTCTTTCTCTTGACAGCATTCCATTAGGACTTTAGTTTACAAATCTAGAGACATGTAAATATCCCACCCATAGCAACTTCATCACTTAGAAGCCCTTTCAAGTGTTCTCACCTTGCGTTAGAAACCTTTCTGCACACTGCTGTCTGATTGTCCACCCCAGCTCATCTCCTACTTCTGGTATTTCACTTTACAGGGCAACCCTCATCTACTCCAGACCATGTATCCCATATTTTCTGATGGCTTTTAAAAAATATTATTTTACTTAATCGAGAGCAGACAGACATAGAGAGAGAATGGGCATGCCAAGGCCTCTTGTCACAGAAAACAAACTCCAGGTGCATTTGCCACTTTGAGCATCTGGTCTTATGTGGGTACTGGGGAGTCATCGCTGAGCCCCCAAGTTCCTTCAATGGCTGAGCCGTCTCTCAGCCCTCCTGATGACTTTCGACGCACCTTGTTCCTTTGGCCTGGGCTCCCTTCCTTAAGTTGTCTTCCTTGGCAATTCTTGCTCTAGCCTCTCCCACCTCTCCCACCTGCCCCCTGGCTTCCTCCACTCAGTCCAAGGCGGCTTCTATTCTCTTGCTGATTTTCTCAGGAAAAGCAGAAAGCAAAAGACAAAGAAACCCACCTCTGACTTTTTGATTTTTGAAAGCCACAGGCCCTTAGGGAAAGACAAGCTGTGGGTTTGGGAAAATAACCAGGTATAAAAGGAGTTTTTTTTTCCCCCTATTATAAAAGAAAATAGTGGAGAAGAACTCTACTTGTGAGGGGAGGAGGCGCTGGAGGAGAGGCTAGGAAGAGGGAGGTGGCGTGGGGTGTGTGTGTGTGTGTGTGTGTGTGTGTGTGTGTGTGTGTGTGTGGTGTGTATTGCGTGGTGTGTGGTGGTTATGTGTATGTGTGTGGTGTGTGTGGTGTGAGTGTGTTGGGGGGGGGGAGCCAGGAAAGGAGAGCAGGTCCCTAGAGAGCTGCTTGTGATGGATCAGCACAGGAGGCTTCGTCCCCCTCTGGGATACAGCCCCACAGAGGGAATGACGGGTGGTGTGTGGACCCCGGAGCTGAGTCTCCCGTTTACGATGCTGCAGCCTCCCAGGATGATCTCAGGAGTTAGAGAAGGGACCACAGAACCTAGTCCTATGCTTCCCAGTGTGCAGCGGAAGGGAGAGGTGCTCTGCTGATGTGGGGGGCTGGATGGGAGCCTCGTGGACCACCGTGAGGAGGAGGTGGGATGACAGATGTGGTTGAAGATAGTCTTGCTCCACCTCTCTGTCATGGTGTCATAGCACCTACCAGGTGTGTCCTCCCTTATTTTTCTTTTCCCTTTGGTTTTTCTAGGTAGGGTCTTGCTCTAGTCTAGGGTGATCTGGAATTCACTATGTAGTCTTAGGGTGGCTTCAAACTCACAGCAATCCTCCTACATCTGCCTCCTGAGTGCTGGGGTTACAGGGTGGACCACCATGTCCTACCTTTTGACATGCCAACACATTGTCATTTCTTTCTATAAAATTCACACCCAAGAACCACACGATCAAATTGTGAAAATAAATGTGAAAAAAAAAATCTTCCCATGTTTGAAGTGACCGTATGTTGTGTTGGGCTGCATCTATAGCTATCCTGGGCCCATGTCACCCACATGCCTTACTGTCACCCAGAATGTGGGTGCACCCTAAGCTGACTGAGGAGACAACACACAAGATAGTGTATATATATATATATATATATATATATATATATATATATATATATATATATATATATATATGCATGTTTGAATGTGTGTGTGTGTGTGTGTGTGTGTGCATTTGCACGCATGTGGAGGCTGGAGGTCAATGTTGAGTGTCTTCCTCAATTGTTCTCTGCTTTATTTTTGGAGACAGGGTCACACGCTGAATCTGGAACTTGTTGATTGGGTTAAACTGGTGAGTCACAAGCCGAGGGATCTTCCTGTCTCTACCTCTCCTGCCCTGGGATTCCAGATATATGACATTACACTCAGCTTTTACTTGGGTGCTAGAGATATGAACTAAGGTCTGCGTGCTTTCATGGTAAACACTTTACCCACGGAACCAGCTAGTCTCTAACTTGAATTTTTTAATCCATTTAATATAGCTCATATCACAATTTGTAAAGAAAGATTTAAACCCACAGAAGACCTTATGTCTTACCTTGGACTTCATTCTAATAGCCCTGTGATAGCTTTTCCTGGACAGTTAAGGCAGTTTTTATTTTTAAAAAATAGAGAAAAATCTTTTTCATAAGTTTAATATAAAGATCTATGATAATACGTTCATGAAAGTACAGTGCCTGACTTGTAGAAAGTCTTCCAAAACCTGCAGCTTTTATTCAAATGGTCTTTCTTCCTCACCTTTGTTTGCAAGATGTATGCTCACTGCACAGAACCCTGATCTAGGACCTAGTTAATAAAATATGGCTACTAATAAATATAACTATTTATAAATCATAAATAGTTGGACCCACACTCTCTGCATTGGTAGTGGGCTACATAACTATCAAAGCACTATATAGCATAAAGGCCTCTTAAAAATCTGAAAACAGGGAACAGGAAAATATGCTTGGCAAGCAATTCAGATGTCTTCCTATGTGATATCGTTTCATCAACCATCTTCCAATCTTCTGGGCCACTATACATTTTGGCCCTGTCCCCAGCTTAGAGGGTGCCCAGTGTCACACATGAGGACCTAAATACCCATCAAACTCCATGTGGATCTGGTGAAATCCGAGGTACTTCGGGCAGTAAGAAAGCAATGCATGGCTGCACCGAAGTGGGCCTTGCCAGAGGTTGTGACAGGATGGTAGCGAGCCAAATTTCTCTCCACAGGAGAAAGGAAATGGTGGACTTGAAATTACAAGAGGGGGCTCCCGGGTCCTAAGGACGCCCACTTCTCAGTCACACTGCAGGTGTTGGAGGCCGTGGATAGGCAGCATTCAGGAAGGTGACACCAGCATTATTAATCAGATAGCTGATGTAAGTGTCTTTATCTGCACGAGGTAGAAAATTAATTGGAGAACAGTCCTACCATGAAGGTGCGAGACAACCAGTAGGATGGCTTGACATATATATGCTGGGCTTGACTGAGTCTAAATAAAGGCTGTAAATTAATTGCCAGATAAGAAGGAAATGAAATATTCTCTCAGTTTCAGCCCTCCTTACCTTCTCTTTCTCCTCCTCCTGCCTCTCCCTCCTGCTCCTCTCCTGCCCCCTTTTCTCTGTGCACACTGTTCCACCCATTAGGAGACATTAATTAGAACAGCCTTGGAGGTAGCCACTTATTATTATGTTTTTGTTTTTTTGCAAGTAATATTTTAGAAGTCCAAACCTTCAAAGGAAATCAGAAGCAGTGAAAGAGAATCAATGCTTTTTTTTTTTTTTTTGGTTTTTCAAGGTAGGGTCTCGCTCTAGACCAGGCTGACCTGGAATTCACTATGTAGTCTCAGGGTGGCCTTGAACTCATGGTAATCCCCCTACCTCTGCCTCCTGAGTGCTGGGATTAAAGGTGTGCGCCACCATGCCCCGCTCAATGTTTTAAAATATTTCATTTATTTATTTATTTGGGGAGAGAGAGAGAGAGAGAAAGAGAGACTCAGTTAGTTTATGGGCACACCAGGGCTTCCTGCCACTGCAAACAACTCCAGTCCCATGTGCCACTTTGTGCATCCGGCTTTACATGGGTGCTGGGGAATCAAACCTAGCCATTGAGGCTTTGCAAGCAAGTGCCTTTAATTGCTGAGCCATTTCTCTGGCCCCCAAATTATTTTTGTAGAAAGTCCTACATCTAAAGAAATGGAAACAGATAGACCCTCTAATGCTGCTTTGTTGTTAGAGTATTTGTTGTTAGGAGTATGTAGAGAGAGGGTGATATAGGTTTTACTCCTGGTGAGGTGAGCACTGGTATTAATTAATTAAAGTAGGGATGAGGCATTGAAGACAATGCCTCAAGTTTACTGGGAGGCACCTGTTAGGTCGAAATTCAGGCATCACCTCGGTCCCCTCCCCCAGCGGGCACCAGTAAACAGAAGATAGAGCCCCCCCCCACCTGCTGTGCCTGTGTCTGGCAGAAAAAGAACATCCCTCCCCCATTCTGGGCCACCTGGACCCTGTCCCCAGCCTGGCATTCCCTAAAAGCTCTGGTCTGATCCTGCCAGGCACTCTCTTTTCTCCGCCTTTGGTGAAAGTAGCCTGGCAGCTCATTTTTCCCTATATTAAAGTCTTTCCTTTCAGAGCGGTCTCTCGTGCTGGTCATTTCCATTTTAACAGCACTGAGACCTAGGGAGTTCAGATATATAGAGTCAAGTGGCTTAATGGATGTTGTGTATGAGCATGTGTGTGTGTGTGTGTGTGTGTGTGTGTGTGTGTGTGTGTGTGTGTGTGTAAGCTTTCTCATCCCTATTGTTGGTGACATCTGGGGCCTGAAGGTTGTCTGGGAAGCGTCCTTCTCCTCTTTCCACTAAGGGCAAGCAGAGCACACTCCCGAGTTGTGATGACAAAACTGCTTGCAGACACCCCCCCCCATGTGTTCCCTTGGGGGCACAGCTGCTCCTGACTGAAAAGCTCTACATTAGAAGGTCATCAGACTAGTGAACCCTCATGGCTGTTTGTAGCCCCGTGTGTTTGGGAGTTTAAAGTAGAGCAGAAACCTCCATGGCAAATTGACAATAGTTCCAGGTTGACCCAAGTTCCAGTGAAGTGAAGTTGTGAAATGTGTGACTTCTCTGGGTGTGACAGGCATGCTGGGAGAATTCCATCAGGGATGCATTTCTGGCTAAAACAGTTCCTTTAACAGCCTAAGGAAAAGATGGCTTGTGAAGATGACAGAGAAGTGGATATGGAGGAAAGAACAAAGCTGAAAACAAGAGCCATTTCACTTCTCCTGTCCAAAATTCTAGAAATTGAAAAAAGAAACTCCATAAAATATACCTAAATGACACACCACACCGAAGGTCCAGTGCAGAGAGTTTCGTAAGCATGATGATGACATGAGGCCATGGTGATATCTTATTGCCACCTCTGATTATTACCCAGGCAGACACCTGCCCCAGAGCCCAGCTGGGCTGAAGTATCTCTGGAGTTCCATCACACATTTGAGCTGCATTTGAAAGTCTAGTCATCATACTGACCCGATGGGAGATGCCATGCTCAAGAACTTGAAATTTCGAAAGGTGTGATGAAATGGTGAGCTCAGACAGGCGAAGGCATCAGGAGAGCGACACACACCTGAGATGGGCTTGGGGAGAAAAGAAAGTCCAGACCCTGGGTTATGAGGCCAGAAGAACAGAGTTAAAACACCCAACAAATAGTAGATAAAGCAGCTGTGGAGCTGGAGAGATGGCTCAGCGGTTAAGCCCTGGGTTCAATTCCCTAGGTCCCACATAAGCCAGACCCACAAGGTGGTGGCCCTGGTATGCTCTCTCTCTCTCTCTCTCTCTCTCTCTCTCTCTCTCTCTCTCTCTGTATCTCTCTGCTTGAAAATAAACAAATAAAATATTTTTTAAAAAGCAGCCCTGGGCTCTTAACTAATAGCGTTCTGATAATTCCCACCTTTGAGAGGTGAAAGACGTTTGTATGCTGTAGGTCACTTTGTCCTTCCCTACCATAATGCTTACAGATAATCCTGATACCGGTCTACTTTTTCCAGGGAACTTGACCCCTGCTCACACACAACTCACTGAGGGATCAGAGAAGTATTGTCCTGAGAAGAATGAGAGTTAGAGGAGACAGAGAGGCTGTGGTGGGTGCAGGCCAGGACTGAGTGCAAGTCACCACTGCTGTCCTAGCCTCTCACCTTGAAAAGGTTAATGCCATACTGACCAGATGTGGAAATTGCCTAAAGCTTACAGGTAAGGGAGATAAAGAAGATGACATATTACAAACCCAGCAGGATGTAGGATAATTCAGGGCACAGGTTGAACACAAGTGAGATGAGCTTTAATATAAAGACATGCAAGATAATATATGCACCTGAGAGAAAATAACTCTCAGCGCTGAGTCAAATTATGGGGGTATTACTCAGGAAGCTGTCATGCTGAGTGAGATTTGGGGAGCACGGCGGATAACAAATTGGATAGGAGTTCATAGTGCAATAGCACAGGAAAGAAGGGCAGTGCTATTTTGAGATGTATAGACAATATAAAGCTATCTTTGAAAATGCAAGAGGGGCTGGAGTGCTGCTTTACGCCATGCCAGTAACATCTCACCTTGAACTCCCTGGAGCCTTGACTTTAACAAAGATAGAAGATTTAGAAAGTCATTTAAATGCTATTCAAGGTGATGCACGGGGTCTCCCTAGGAGAGGCACAATTGTCTCCTGAAGCCGGGCAGGCACATTTATGAAAAAGTTTTCTTGTGATAAGGTCCTCCTGCTATTATATTTCCTTTCATGCCTTTTTGACTTTCTGGGAGGAAAAAATAGTTACTTAGATGGGGAAAAAAGACCGAAAGAAGGAACAAACCATAAATTCTTCCAGGGAGCAGAAAAATGAGCATTTCATAAGTTCAACAATATTTATTGGGTCTAAATCCCTGGCTGCTAAAATCGTTGATTCCAATGAGAAAAGAGATGAGAAAATTATCATACAAGGACAAACACAGCAAGAACAATCGCAGCTTCCAGAGAATCTAGTTTATAAAGTTTCACAGGAGAGATTTTTTGTCCTGGGAGCTACTTAGGGGATTTGAAACAGAGCTCGTCTCTCCTTCAGTGTATTACTAAAAGCAACAAGGTAAGAGTGGACAAGAGAGGGAAGGGGAGGAGCAGGGACCAGAAGCTGGTGGAGGTGTGGATGCCAGGCTCCTGAGCTGACCACAAGGACATTGGCAATGGGGCTGAGCAGAAGGGAGTGAAGGAAAACCCAGCAACAGTGGAGAAGCTCAGAGCTTTATAATCAAACATACCAGGTTTTAATTGGACTCTAGTATATCATAGATATATATGTATGTCATTTATTTAGTCTCTGATGCCATGATTTTTTAAAATCAATTAAATTTCAGAAACTACTTTGCAAAATGTCTATGAGAATTAAAAATCACATGTGTGAAACACTTAGAAGTTCAAACCGGTGGAACATCCATGATGAATGCTTCCTTTAATCAGTAATTAACTGTTGAAGCCACAGTAGAAAAAAGAAAAAAAAAAGACTTCATGAAGGTTTAGTCCTGGTATGGACTTAGGGAGGATTTTTGGAAATAAAGGTATTGGAGGAGGAATTTTTAGCTTTATAAGCTTTTAAAAATTTTCTTTTTCTGTGTGTGTGTGTGTGTGTGTGTGTGTGTGTGTGTGTGTGTATGTGTGTATGGGGGGGTGTTGTGGGGTGTGGGTGTACCCTGTCTTCTTGTTGCTGTCAATGAACACCAGACGCTTGCACCACTTTTTGTGTCCAGGTTACTTGGGTGGCTTGGGAACTGAACCCAAGCCAGAGGCTTTGCAAGCAAGCACCTTTAACAGTTAAGCCAGGCTCTGACAAGGTATTTTAACTGCTGAGTATGAAGAGACAATAAACCATCCTAGTTTCTCACCTTACCTGAAATAGCTTCTTAAAAAGCAGTCACTAGAGGTTTTTTTGTTTGTTTGTTTGTTTGTTTTTTAGGTAGTGTCTCTTGTAGCGTAGGCTTGTCTCAAACTCACTATGTAATAACTAAGGCTAACCTTGGTCTTCTAAGACTTGTGCCTCTGCTTTCTGAGTGCCAGGACCACACACGCACACTACCACATCCAGTCTACTATGATTTGGTAATGATTCTAAGCCCAATTTTCAATACTTGTGAGGGAAATACCAACATGCTTACATTTCTGTAGGACAGAGTTTTAACATTTTCATGGACTTAGGTTGCGTTGAAAATGAACCCACAGCTATGAATTCTCAGCTCAGTGAGATAATACATGAGTGACATGTATTATCTTCTGAAACATAGATATGTAGCTAAAGTTATGGGAACTGCTTCTGCTCAGTTCCTTAAATTAAATTTCACAAAAATAACCAGCAATGTTTTCTTATGAAAATTAAGAGTGTATGACAAGGGAGTTTTCATCTGAGGCTATCCAGATAATTGAAAGGGAAAACAATAAACAAATAATAACCTATTTAAAGGGTCTTTCCACAATACCAACCATGGGTCTGGCTCCTTCTTGCACTAAGACTGGTCTTTTCTATTCTATTCTTTTTTTTTCCTTTCCTTTCTTTTTTGGCTTTTTCAAATAAGGTCTAGCTTTATCCCAGGCTTGGAATGTAGTCTCAGGCTGTCCTCGAACTCACAATGATCCACTTTCCTCTGCCTCCAGAGTGCTGGGATTAAAGGCATGTGCCACCACACCTGGCCATTGTCTTTATTTTCTAGGTCTACAGAACACTACAACTGTCATTGTCTTGACCTGTGGTGACAGAAGAAAATATTAGTATTGGGTTAAAGCAGCCATTGTGGGTTATTTCTTTGTGTATTCATATATTCCTTTTGTCTTCATTCAAAAGACATCTTCATTTCTGCCCTTCAAACAACAACCACTTCTTAAGCATAAAATAATATTAAAATTTAAAATATAATTAGCATCATAATGGCTGGAGTGTATCTAATTTTACTGATGATAACTTGCTAATAAAGGAGAGAAAGGTTAATATTAATGGTTGCAATCATCTTCCCAATCATCCAAATCCATTTTTGCACTCTAATATTTTTAATCAGGGGTCAGCATACTTTCTGCTTAGGGAAGAGACAGTATTTTGCACTTTGTGGTCCACAGGTAAAACCAAGGAAATTTTGTAGGCACTTATATAAAAGACAGGGAAATAAAAATGCCTACCATTTTTAAATGCTAACAATTATTATTCAGCATAATCATTAAAATTTTTGCAATAGAAGTCTATTACTGGCCAAAAAAAAGGGCTGGTTTGGAGTAAAGTACAATTTAATTCACTTGGTGTTGGAAGCTGTTTTCTGTCATTGTGGTTGAAATACGGCCTTGCTCTACTATGAAGCCATTCCTTGCTTCTCTGAACCAGCAATGTTCTCTCAGAGAACATACAGAAGAAATGTGTTGTCTAGACCTGTATTGGCACTTACAATGTTGGCTCTTTTTCAACATGGGGAAGTAGGCTAAGCGTGCAGTCTCTGGGGGAAGACTGCTATGTATTCTGCAATATCTAACCCTGAATGCCACATGATCTTGACTGCAGACCTCAGCTTGTTTTTCAACCGCATGAACATGAGTTTCTAGTTCATGACTGCAAAGGCTTTTGCAGACATCAAATGAGTTTAACTGCAAAGATTTAGAGGGGTACTTGACATATTCCAAAACATTCTCTATATTATTCTTCTTTGCTTTTTAATAGTCATGTCAAACTCTCATAGTTGATACAAAAACATGTAGTGAGCTGGATTGGAATAGTGAATATTTTCTTAAAATTATCTTCTTCCTTTAATGATCAAAATTTTAAGGGTTAGCCTGGATCTTAAGCTGTCTCTGTCCTATGGAAACAATCTTGATCAATGCGTTGAAAAAAAAAACACACACACACACAACTGAAACTGTCAACTGACAGGTCCCATGTTCAAACTTAACTTTACTGACTTTTCACCATTTTTGAGACACAAGATGCAGCCAGAGATGATACTGGGAACAGTGTGAGTACAGCACACTAGGCACTGACCGAGTTAGAATATATGATCAGATATTGAAGTGTTATTGAGCTTTGTAAAGGAGACCCAGTCTGCCGGTCTCCTGCCAGATGCATAATCATTGTGAAGAACTGGAGTTATTATTCCTGAAGAGGAAGAGAAGGCAGGATTTATAAGATGCCACTCCGTCTGGACTCAGTGCAAACTCTCTTAGGACGTGTTTGTATTTCAGGCTGCTTAAAACAAAGTACTTTAGGCTGGGTGGCTTCAACTACAGAAATTTATTTTCTCACAATTCTAGTGCCTGGAAGTTCAAGATCAAAGGAGCTTCAGGGTTGCTTTATTCAAGGTCTTTTGCCCTGTGCTTGTGAATAGCCATTGTCCCTTCTTTCTAGATGGTCTTCCCTCTGTGCAAGTCTGTGTTGTGTTCATCTTACAAAGATACCAGATGATTAGAGCCCACCTTAATAACATTTAATTAATTAATTAATTAATTTAGTGAGTCGGTTAGTTAGTTAGACACTCACTCAATAGCCAAAGCTGACCTTAATAGTACAGCAATTCTCCTGCCTCTGCCTCTCAAATGCTGGTATTACAGGTGTGCATCACGACACCTAGCAGTGACTTAATTTTATCTGAATCACTTTTGAAAAGGACCTACATTCCAATAGTTACATTGTGAAGTACTAGACATTAGGACATAGAAATTTTAAAATCTTATTTATTTATTTATTTTCAAGGAGAAAGAGGTGGGGCAAGGGCCTCTTGGCACTGAAAACAATCTCCGGACACATTCACCACATTGTACATCTGGCTTTCTATGGGTATCATGGGATTGAACCCAGGATGGCCGGCTTTTCAAACAAGTGACTTTAACCACTGAGACATCTCCCCAGCCCCAAGGACATATAAATTCTAGAAGGTCATAACTGAGTTCACAACAAGATCCTATTACCTGCAGTAGTTACTTTTCTGGTTGCTGTGACGAAATGCCTGATAAGAAGGAACTTTAGGGAGGATAGTTTCATTTAGCTCATGGTTTGAGGGGATATCATCGGACAGGAAAAGGCACGGTGGTGGTAGCTGTGTGGAGCCTGTGACAACCACTTTCTCATGTTCACTCAGACCAGGACACCAACAGGAAGTAGGGTGGGTAAGAAACCTGAAGGCTGGCCTCCAGAAATGTTCTTTTCTGGGGAAGTCCTATTTCCCAAAGGTTCTGCAGCTTTCTATAAACAACAGGAATCAAGTGTTCAACTACATGAGCCCAGGAGGGACATTTCACTCTACCTATCTAATTTTGAAATGCTCAGATTGAGCACAGAAGTGACTGAAAAAAAGAAAAAAAGAAAGAAAAGGATTGTGAAGAGCTTTGTATGATTTTGTTGTTGTTGTTTTGTTTTTCGAGGTAGGGTCTCACTCTAGCCCAGGTTGACCTGGAATTCACTATGTAGTCTCAGGATGGTCTTGAACTCATGGTGATCCTCCTACCTCTGCCTCCCAAGTGCTGGGATTAAAGGTGTGCGCCACCACGCCCGGCTAAAAAATATTTTATTTATTTATTTTCAAGCAGAGAAATACAGAGAGAGACAGAGACAGAGACAGAGAGAGAGAGAGGGAGAGAGAGCACTAGGGGCATACGTGGATACTGTGGAATTGAACCCAGGGTCTTAGGCACTGGAGGCAAGTGCCTTAACCGCTGAGCCATCTCTCCAGCCCACTAAATAAATATTATTTTTGAAAACATAGATTTCAGGCCATTAAACAAACCTCAGCAATTAAAAAAAATATTTTGTTTATTCATTTTCAAGAAGTGATACAGAGAAAGAGAGAGAGAGAGAGAGAGAGAGAGAGAGAGAGAGAGAGAGAGAGAGAGAGAGAGAGAGAGAGAGAGAGAGCACCAGGGTCACCACCTTGTGGGTCTGGCTTATGTGGGTACTGGGAAATTGAACCTGGGGTCTTAGGCACTGGAGGCAAATGCCTTAACCGCTGAGCCATCTCTCCAGCCCCGTTTTGTATAATTTTTACTCCTTCTTGTGTTGAAAGTGAGATGGATTTTGGACTTTCAGGTTTAAGTTCCCCAGATGATCCATGAATCTTCTCATTCATGAAACACAAATTTTAGCCTGCCTCAGAGAAAAAGAAGAAATGACTAGATGTAGGGCTGAGGATATGGCCCACTATGAGTGCTCTGGCCTATATGTGTGATGCCCCGAGTTTGAGCTCCAGCTTAGCAAAAGAAAGAATGAAAGAAAATAATTAGAATAGAGGTTTGCTAAGTTACCCTCGAGTAAGGTAATTGTATCTTTCCAAAGTATTCAGTTTATGATGATAGTTTCAGTTATATTTTTTTTAACCAGAGTTGTAGTCATCCACAAACCACTGGGATGAATCTCCAAACCAGGAACAGTTATGGAAGGAAAGGACTTATTGAAGCTACAGATCCAGGGGAAGTTCCATAACAGTGAAAGAGGCTGGCCCTCTTTCACAGGTCCAAGCAGAGAGAGAGAGAGAGAGAGACCCATCACCAACACCACACACAGAACAGAAAAACAGGCAGGGGGCCAAAGGAGAGACATCTCCTTCCCCCTTATATAGCGTTAGGATGAGGTCTTGCATCCCCATCCCAGACTTAATGGCTTCCCGAGTGTCTGGAATTTCCTTCCTGCATGGCCCACACAGGAAAGGATTTAATTTCTAGCTCTCCTGAGCTTCCTTACATCCTGACCCCTACTGAGAAGCTGCCTTCCTGTAAACAACCTCAGAAACCCACCCAAAATTACTAAAAGGTCAAGTTGACAACAAAACCTAACCATCACATCCAGGTAATATGACATAAGTATAATATCATCACCTGATGATGTCAATAATAGATATTTTTTTTTCTTTTTTTAAAGTTCTCCAGGATTTTATTGTGTGAGGATAGAAAGATATTTTAATGTTCCAACATGACTTGATGGGAAATATTTTTTACTTTTCCATCTTATGCACATTAAATAGTGTTGTCTTTAGTGTTTTATTTATTCATAACTCTCATTTTGATAAGAAAACCATTTAAACAAGTGTATGGTATTTTCACTTTACAGAAAATTCTGAATTTTTACCTGATAGAAGTTTCCAAGTATGTCTGATTGAAGATACGGGAAAAGATGAATGTACTAGAAAGAATGTCAAGAGGTAAAATTTGTCTACATTATTTTGTACTTTAATGAGAATCTCTTATTTTTGGTGAAGCATGGTTTGGTTTCATGTGAAACAGACAGGATATATATCTTCTAGATGAGGAAACTGATAGAGATGCTTAGTAATTTGTCTGTGGTCATGAAGTTTGTAAGTAATGAAGATTACTTAGCACCAAGTCGCCTGATTGAATCGTCTAGCATTTCCATTATCATATAGCTCTCTTTTTCTTAGACCTTTTATCCACAAGAACCTAGTAACCCAAAGCACCAGTAATTTTGAATAACATATTTTGTACATGTCTATCTTCAAGTAAAAGGTAATGAACTCCAGCTGACACAGCCATATCCAGGTATGGTACCGGTATGGTTGCCCCTGGCAACAGGACCAAATTGTGCAGATGAGCTATGGCTCATTTTTCCTAGAGAAGGAGGGCTATAGTTGAGGATCCCAGCAAACCTTTCCTTTTGTCTTATTGGTGGACGTTAATTCATATGCCTCTGCTCAAGCCAGTCAAGGGAGTAGGATTAAGCTTGAGCCAAACAGACCCAGATTTTATGTTGAAAAATAGATATTTGTATTTATTTGCAAGAAAGGAGAGGAAGAGACAGAAAGAAAGAGAAAGGAGAGAGACAGAGAATGGGTGGGCCAGGGCTTCCAACTGCTGTAAACAAAATCCAGATCCATAACCCCCTTTGTGCATCTGGTTTTACTTGGGTTCTGGGAATTGAACTCTTGTCTTTAGGCTTTGCATGCAAGTGCCTTAACTGCTGAACAATCTTTTCTCCACAAGAAACTAGTAACAGCCCCAGCCCCCAGACCTAGATCTTTTGAGTCCTGGTTAATTCTCTAGTCTGAGCTGATGTTGTTACTCTGTGAAGGCTACAAGTGACTCTCAGAGAATGACCAATGCAGTTCTCCTCCCTCCTTGGGTCAACAGGCAGCAGCTTTAATCTCTTCTGAGGACATTTGAATGCAGCATATCTGCAGTCCAGTGGCCTCAAGATCCTGTGGTTAAAGGAGCATGCTTTCCAATGCATGAACTGCTAGCAGACCACTTCTGCAACATCCTCCCTTGGTTGCATGGAGTAGGGGGTCAAAGGTCTTCACCACCCAAAGGGAGTTCCTATTGGGAGGCCTCACAAGAATTATCACCTCTGCAGAAAGTTAGTGTTACTTAAGAGAGAGAAAAAAAGAATACATTTTTGACTTTTTAAAGATAAATTTTTCTTGTAAGGCAATTTGTTGTTTGAAGTTTTTTTTTTAAGCTTTAAAGGTAACTACTTGTACTTCTTTGGAATGGTGTTCTGTGGTAGGTAATGTTCTGTATATTTGAAAGGATAAGAAACTTGTATCTCTGAATTCTAAGAAAAAACAGCTTCAAAATTGTGAAGCATGTCTGTTACGGTGTTTTGGCATTAATTATAGTTAAATACAAAAACACCTTTAAAGAAAGAAAATTGGTAGTGGAAACAGACATATTTTGAAAAGAACCAAAATATCTCCTAGAAGCCTCATTTACAAAAAGTGATTTTTAGAATGACAGAGCACTTTAGAATTATCAAAGCAGTCATTGGAGAACAACTCTTCAATGGAATTATCGTAACTAATCTAGAAATATCAGAAAACAAAGAGTAGCTAGTATTTATTGAGTATCTTAGATGGCTAGTACTTATTATACCTCTAAGTTTCTTCACTTTATAGGTAGAGAGTCTTGGGTTCAGGGAGACACATTTCTAGGAACAAGATCCAAACTCAAAAGTGAGTTCATGAAGTTGCTCATGGGGTCCCATCTTTCCAGTTTCTGGTGTCCCCTCGCACCCCAAGAGTCCCAAAAACTTTCTCCACTCAATAATCCTGCCTCAACAGTTAATCTTCTGACCAGTCCTTATAGCTCCTCCCTTCTCATTTCCAATTCCCTACAGATCGCTTAGAGCCAATGCCTGAGTGGCATTTTAGGTTCTAGTTATGGAATAGGTTGAATTCCTAGTCTCCTTTTACAGGCAAGAAACAGAAGTTCAGAGAAGTAAATTTTCCTTTTTTATTTTTAATTTAGTTTTATATTATTGTTACTTATTTGCAAGGAGAGAGAGAGAGGAGAGAGAGAGAGAGAGAGAGAGAGAGAGAGAGAGAGAGAGAGAGAGAGAGAGAGAGAGAGAGAGAGAGAGAGAGAGGAGAGGATGGGCACACCAGGGCCTTTTGTCACTGCAAACAAACTCCAGACGCATGTGTCTGGCTTCACGTGGGTACTGGGGAATTGAACCTCATGCTCTCAAGCTTTGCAAGCAAATGTCTTTAATCACTGAGTCATCTCCCCAGCTCTTCTTTCTTTTTTTGTGTGCATGTGTATGTGTGTATAGCATGTGTATCTGTGCATGGGCAGGTACCTGTGCATGTGTGTGTACATGCATATATCATCAGGTGTGTTCCTCTACTAGTCTTCACCTTATTACTGAAGACAGGGTCTCTCACTGAAGCTGCAGCTCATTGGTTAGACCACCTAGCCAGTTCTCCCAGGGGATCCATCTGTCTCTGCCTTCCCAGCTCTGGGATGACAGCTGTACACCACCATACTTAGTGAGGTGAAACTTCTTGTTAAAGGTCCTTCTGCTATGAGAAGGCAGAAACAAGAATATACTTCCTGCCCTTTTTAAAATTTTTGTTATTTGATAATGCCTTTAACGTCAGCATCCATGCACATTCTTCAACAGAGAGGAGGATGTTCTCTGCCTTTCATGGCTGAAAGATATGAAGGGGAACAAATGCCACAGAAACTGGAAATCAAAGGCACCTATGTCTAGAAGGGGGTTCATAACTGTCGCAGTCAGCCACACACCGCTGGGATGAATCTCCAAACCAGGCACAGTTTTGGCAGGAAAGGATTTATTTGTAGCTATAGATACGGGGGAAGTTCCAGAATGCATAAGAGGCTACTCCCCTTTCACAGGTCCAAGCAGAGAGAAAAACCCATCACCAACATCATATACACAGAACAGCAAACAGGCAGGAGGGCCAAGGAGAGAATTTCTTCCCCTTTATATAGCCTTAGAGTGGGGTCTTACAACCCTTCCCCAGACTTAATGGCTTCCCGAGTCTCCGGAATTTCCTTCCTGCATTGCCCACACAGGAAAGAATGTTTACTTCTAGCTTTTTTGAGCTTCCTTACATCCTGCCCCCTACTGAGAGGCTGTCTTCCTGTAAACATCCTCAGAGACCTACCTACGCCCTACCTAAGATAATTAAAAAGATCAAGTTGACAACAAAACCTAACCATCACAATAACATTCCCTGGTTTTATTATTCTTTTCTTCTTTTTGTGGGAGCTTCAGGGTTGCCTTTAGGTCAAGAAAGAGGATGAGCATCAGAGCCTCTATGCTTAGTGGTTATACAAGAAAAGGCCCACTCTCCTTTCTTTCATGCATCACAGTTAAACTGAATATTATTTTATTCACAATATTCTCCAGCTTAAAGGCTAGCAATAAAACAAACAGGCAAAAGGAAACCAGAATGAAAAACTCTTCTTGTCTTCCCAACTTGAGACAAGGTAAATAATTTTCCCCAAATCACACAGCTCATAGTAGCATACAACTGGTAAAGCCATTAACCCAGTCCTTCCAAGTCCCATCCCAGGGTTCTTTCTACCACACCATGATAAATGCTGCCTTCCTGAAAAAAAAAGTCATTTAAAAGCCCATTACAGAAATGACAAACTGGGAGCCAGAAACAAAATCTTAAGGAAAAAGTAGGCCAAGTGTTACACTGAGGTCTGCAAAGGCCATTTTAGTCTACTCGGGTACTGATCAATGTTTCATTCTAACTTGATTTGAGCATTCTTCTTTCTCCTGTCCAGGTACAACTCTTTTTCAAAAAATTCACCATGGACAATAATCAACCTGGGGAAATAAATGAAACTTGTTTTAATGGTGCTCCTTGCTCTGGGAAGAAGAAAGATAAATCAGAATTTATTTCCCAAATAACATTTGCCAAAGACATGAAAAATATATTTTTCCCTTCATGCGTGGCCCTGGATAAATAGACACTAAAGCATATACATGATAAGTATGTAAAAATACAAATCATCAAGGCTTTTTAAAAATAAAAGGTAATGTAATAAAACACATAGTTAGGAGTACTCAAGGTAATGGGATGGGCACAGGAATGCAATTCTTTACTGCATTGAAATAACAAAAAAGTGATTATTTCAGCCCTCACCAAAATACTTAAGTATAATTTTCTTCACTCTTCAAAATAACTATAATTCTCTATAATGTGGCTTCTTTGATAATTTAGATAACACAGTGTTTATGGATGATCACTCAATATTATTTCTCACTGAGCTCTGTTCTGGAAACTGGATTTAATGAAGCTTACCACCAAAAGCTTTTGTATTTTCAAAACTCCTAAAATTGTTAAAAATTTCAATTGCATCCATGTCTCATTAGAACAGAGTAGTTGGTTCATGAATTGCCCCACCCCACATGACAGAGAAAAGCTAGAAAGCCAGATGAAATCTATGAAATAACTGTGCTCTGACAAGGACCACAGGCAGAATGCTAAGAAAAGAAAATAAGATGAGACTTAATATTGCTCTAGATTTTTCCCTAGACATATTTAAAAAAAATTATTTATTTATTTATTTGAGAGAGGGAGAGAGAGGCAGACATAGAGAGAGAGAGGGAATGGGCACACCAGGGCCTCCAGCCATTGTAAACAAAAATTCCAGACACATGCATCTCTTGTGCATCTGGCTTTATATGGGCACTGGGGAATCGAACTCTGGTCCTTCTACATTGCAGGCAAACGCTCGTGTGTGTGTGTGTGTGTGTGTGTGTGTGTGTGTGCACATATGTATGCACGTGTGTGTGCATATGTATACACTTGTGTGTGAAGAAGGCCAGAGGTTGACATGAAGTGTCTTCCTCAACTGCTCTTAGATTAATTTTTTTTGGACCCATGACTTTACTGTAATGGGTGAGAGAGAGATGGGAGAAGAAAGAGAGGGAGAGAAAGAGGGAGAGAGAAGTGGGGAAAAAAGGGTGATGCATGCACCTGTAGTAGGAGTGTTGAAAAAGCTGCATTTTTTGAGAAATGTTCTCTCACTGAACCTGAAAAGTGTGTACATTTGTCAAAACTCTTCACACTATGCAGTTAAACTGGGTTCTTTTTATGGCATGAAAATTATGACCACTAATGCTTATTTCAGAAGAAAACTAATAAAACAGAAAAATCAGACATTTCCATTTAATGAACAAATTTCTTTAGACCACGTTTGTATTAATAAATGTTTGACACAGACTATTTATAGTTAGACATGTTCATGTAGGATTCCCATTTTTTAATTCATGGATTTAATGTCTGAAATGACTCACTCTGCCTTCTTATTTTCTCATTGGGTGCATGATTTTTCTGATTTATATAAAAGGTTTTTAAAAGAAAGAACACTAGAAAATAAACCGAGTCACCCTAGTTCTCTCTTGATTGGTGATGCTAACTTGGTCCATTCACTAGCTTTGAACATTTGGGCATGATAGTAGTACCATTGATTTGCAATCAGCTCTGATGCTTTCAGTAATGAGTTGTGGAGCTGAGGGGATTTTAATCTTATATATAAATATTCTTTGTTATACACCATGAAATCAATAAATGGAAATTAATAGGTCATTAAAAAATTGGAAAAGCCAAGTCTCTGCCTCCAAGAACCTTACACTCAGTGGGGAGATAAGTAATCAAACATCATTTTTTTTTCTCCTGGCTGCCTGTGCTATTCTCTGGTGAGTGCCTTTTATCTGAATGCCCCTGTTATTCTACTCGATTCAGCTATCCTTTGTTGTTTCATCAGCCTTCCAATGTGGACTGAAGACCAGCAGCTCTCCAGGAGTCCTCCAGGCCTTCAGGGCCAGATTGGGACTGCTGAGGCAGCCAGCCTCAAGGAATGAACAGGAACAGGAGTCCTTGATGTAAGCCTTTAAGACAACTATTGTGGTAAACTAATCCTATAATTGCAATTCATTCTATGGGTTCCATTTGGTTCTGTTCATCTAGAGAACCCTGACTACTACAGATTGTGGTTTCAGTCAGATGTCCCCCATAAACTCATGTGTTCTGAATGCTTGGTCTCCAGCCGGTGGCAATTTGGAAGATGGAGACTTGCTGGGAGGTGTGTTGTTGGAGATAGGTTTTTGGGTGATATAGCCAGCTCCCCCTTGCCAGAGCTCAGTTTGCTCTCTTACTGCTGTTTTTCACCTGTTGTGGCAGAGGTGATGTCCAGTCTCTAATTATGCCATGCTTTCCCCTGTCATCGTGAAGTTTCCCCTTGAGACTGTGAGCCAAAATATACCATTTCCTCCCATGAGCTGCTATTGCTCTGGCAGTTTGTCATAACAAATTGAAAGTAACTACAACAGAAAATCATTCATACATTTATCACTGGCAGATTGAAGGAGTAAGTGTAGGTGACTGAGGTCTAGTGAAGGGCTGTGTTAGTGCAGAGACAGCATCAGCAAGGAAGTTCATCCCTTCAGTTGACTAGAGAGTAAGCATCTACCTAGTGGACAAGAGGCCACTCGAGGTAAAGGAAACCCAATTATACCTAGGCTGCATCATAGGCCAGTGAATTAAATAGTTGGAAAGCTGAAGGATCAGGGGCAGAAAGTGACCACTCAAATGTGGGAGTGAGGCTATGCCACCAACACTGTGATCCAGGAATGTCCCAACGCTCACGTCAGCAAGCAAGGCTACTGCAGTGACTGCCACCTGACCACCACACAGAGCCACAGCCCAGCCCCCAGGACCTGCCTGCAGTCTCACAGCTGCCATGATGGTAGCATTGGAATGTAACTAACCAGAATGTAAGTTACTCTAGTCTTATTCCGCCTTCCTGACCCTTAGCATGCATCAGCAGTGGTTAATTTGCCTTTGTACCTTAGCTACCAGGATATCTGAGGGATGAACAGTGTTGCTTTCTTTCCCCTGGGGGAGGCTTATGAAAGGGCAAAAGAGCAGAAATGGGCACTGCACACCCATTTGGTCATAGCCAACACATCTCCTACTCTTAGAATTTTGTATCTTTACAAGAAATGTGATAAGTTATCATTCCATCTCACCAGGAAGGAGCGTGATGTTTGTTGTGGGTCTTTTCCTGGGAAGATGTCAACAAGTTGGCCTCAGTCATTTGCCTGATGTGGGTGTGGCGTGATCCTTACATTGTCATTGGATGGCTGGATGTTCATGACTGGTGATGCTGGATAGTAGATTAATCATGTCTGAGGACTACCTATGTTAACGTTTAGACTGCTTGTTTAGGTATTTTAGGCACCAGACTAATGGGCTTCTA
The DNA here is from genome assembly GCA_004024765.1 of Zapus hudsonius. Taxonomy (NCBI): domain Eukaryota; kingdom Metazoa; phylum Chordata; class Mammalia; order Rodentia; family Dipodidae; genus Zapus; species Zapus hudsonius. The sequence continues at coordinate 123,268 of PVHP010000245.1, forward strand.
CTTATTTACTTTAACAAGAGTCAATGAACAATTTTCTCTTGTGCTATTTTCTCTAGGAGTTCACCCACAGATTGCATTTTGCTAACTAGAAACTCAACAGATTGTTGGTATAGCAAAACGGAAAACACTTTTGTGTGAGTCTGAATATTCTCCGTAACGCATAGGAAAATTATCTGCAAGTCGATTCAAGTTGAGTGTGCTTTCCTGAATGCTTGCTCCCCCTTCTTTTCTATTAATGCCCTTGGATGCTGTAGTTATCCTCAATATTTAAGTGGTGATCTGCACAGAATAATGGGGAAATAGCCAAGCTCTGTGGCATTTATTGTCTTACTCTGAGTGTTTTTTCTTTCTTTCTTTCTTTTTTTTTTTTGATTTTCAAGGTAGGGTCTCGCTCTAGCCCAGGCTGACCTGGAATTCACTCTGTAATCTCAGACTGGCCTCTAACTCATGGTGATCCTCCTACCTCTGCCTCCCGAGTGCTGGGATTAAAGGCGTGAGCCAGCACAGCTAGTTTACTCTGAGTGCTTTATCCAGAACTCAGTGTAGGTTAGTATTTTCCCTTATCTTTTCTGAAAATCTTTGGAAAATAATACTATGCTTGTTTCAGTTTGACACTAATGCATAGTTTACCTCAACATCTGTGGAATGCTGTGATCCAGCTGCATCAGCAAAGGGAATTTCACATCAGAGAAGTAAATTCACTGCATAGAGATTCTTGAGCTTTCCAGAGACACTAGCCAGAATGTATGTAATAAAAACATAGTATTTTTTTTATTAAGGTTAAATCTCCTGCTTAAGTTTCCAGCAGCCTCCTGGAGGGGGCGTGTCACTGGGGGTGGATCTGAATTCCAGCCCAGAGACTTGAGCTCTGGGGTTCTGTGTGTGGCTGGTTTGTGCTTGCTGCTTTTTGGTGTTTGCTGGCTTCAGGGTTTCTCTCTCTGCTTGGATTTATGAATGGGAGCCAGCTTTTTCCACTATTGACGAAACTTCCCCTGGATTCTGTACTCCCTCCCCTAAACTGTCTGGTTGGCTATTCATCCCAGCATTGTGGAACTGTGTACTATACCCCATGTTTGTATAATGCTTTTGATGAAGAATATACATTGTGAAAAGCACACAGTATATAAAGCATACATTAGTGGGCTTGAGGGAGAAATCAACAGGAATGACACGATGGTGACTTTAACATTCTCGCTTCATCTATGGATAGAGTAGGTTATCATATAGAAAAATGAAACCAATAAGGAAACAGTGAGTTTGAGTAGCATCACAGGTTCAAAGGGACCATAGAAAACCTTGCTATGAAAGAGGAGGATGAGGAAGAACAGCGGGAAGGGAGGAGGTGGAGAAAATGTCAGGTAAATATCCCTGACGAACCCAGACACACACCTCTCAACAAAATACTAACCAACTTAATTCAACTGCTTGTTAAAGTAGTCAAGGTTTATACACCATGTTCAGTTGGAATTTACCCACGAGATGCATGGATGATACACCGCATGACAGAATGTAGATATATGATCGCCTTAATAGATTTGAGAAACAACATCCTTTCATGACAAAAGTTCTCAACAAATTAGTTAGAGAAAGAATGTATTTCAACACAATGCATAGCTGCATTGAATTAAAGAAAATCCTCAGCAGATAGACACAGCCAGTTTAAACTACACTGTGAAAGCAACAACCCAGAGGACTTGAAGCTCACTGACCAAGCAGGAAGCAGAAAGCGGTGGACTTGGGGCTTACTACTTGGTATGGGGCTTCATGAATATTTTACGAGATAGGTGGCATATTTAAATGAGATAAATAAAATGAGATAGTTCCTGTTCCAAACTCGGCTGTACTGGGTTTAGCTCTCTTTTAGGATATTTCTTTCCCTCTTGAAAAGTTGACAATGTGGGGAGAGGTCAGAACCAAAATGCAAATGATGCTGAAAGGAACATGAGTGTTTGTTTCTCTTTTGAGGATGCAGACCCTCCCTTAAAAGGCATTTGTCAACTGGGGAAGTGTTCTGGTATCTTCTTCTGATGTGGTGGGAAGAACCTAACCAAGAAGGAAGGTTTATCCTAGAGCTGTAGAGATGGCTCAGTGGATAGGAGTATAAGGAAATTGAGGCAGAAGATAGACCAGACTGAGCTCAGACAAGGATACCTTTATTCAGCAGTGAGGAAACATGACTTCTCTCGGGTCTGAAGTCAAGTTCTCATGGATAGCTTCTATGAGCGTATTTAAAGGACCTTTGATGTGATATGGGCTTTACAGTTAAAGTTCCTCCTAGATACAGGATTCCCTAAGTGACAGTATTGGAGGCCTATAAATGTGGATTGGGCTGGGGTGTTAAGCTCTTTTCAAAAGGGGCTTAACAGAGGTAGGATCCTTCAGATATATAAAACATTCTCCCAGGTGCTTGAGGTGCTATCCTGGGTAAGTTTCTGTGTGAAAACATTTTCCCAAGCTCAGAGCTGTATCTTCCCTTCAAGGAGGGCTTGCTGTGTACACATGAGGACCTGCTAACCCCAGTGAGGAGGAGTGTGGAGACAGGAGGGTCGCTGAGGCTCCCTGGTCAGTCAGTCTGGCTTAAAACCAGAGAGCTCCAGGCTCAGCTTGAGAGCCTGTCTCAAGGAACTAAGCAGAAGAGCCATAGAGGAGGACACATTATGTCTTCTTTGACCTCTACACCCTATGGCACAGGGCGCATACACCACACCCATGTGCAGACACCACACACATGCACACAAACTGATTTACAACTTCAGTAAACCCGCGATCAAAATCTTAATAGTGGGCTGGAGAGATGGCTCAGTGGTTAAGGCACTTGCCTCCAGTGCCTAAGGCCCTGAGTTCAATTCCTCAGGTCCCACATAAGCCAGACCCAGAAGGTGGTGGGTTTCTCTCTCTCTCTTTCTCTCTCTCTCTCTGCCTGAAAATGAATAAATAAAACATTTAAAAAATATTTATAGTATTCTTCACAGAATAAAATAATCTTAAAACCGTATTCAATCACAGAAGATCAAGGGTAGACAAAGAAATCTTGAGTGAAAAGAACAAGGCATCACACCTCCTGGTTTCAAAATATGCTACAATGCTATCATGAACAAATCACTATGATACTTGCATTAAAAACAGATATGTAGCCTGGAGTGCTGATGCACGCCTTTAATCCCAGCACTTGGGAGGCAGAAGTAGGAGGATCACTGTGAGTTTGAGGCCAGTTTAGGATTACAGTGTGAGTTCCAGATCAGCCTGGGATAGACATAGCACCCAAAAAAAAAAAAAAGAAAAAAAAAGGAGAGCAAAAACAGATGTGTAGGTCAATGGAATGAAATAATAAATGCAGAATTAAATTTAAATTTTTATGGTTAATCAATCTTCTATAAAAGTTTCAAGAACACACACTGAAAAAGTAAAATTTCTTCAATAAATGTTGCTGTGAAAACTGTATATCTATATGCAAAATAATTAACCTGGACTTTCAACTCATGCCATAGACAAAAGCAATTCAAAATGGATGAGACTAAAATTCAACATCTTAAATGGTAAAACTATTACTAGGAGACGGTATAGTTAAAAAAAAAACCCACTTATAATATCAGTCTCTGTGATGCTGTTTTAGACACAACTTCAAAAGCATAGATCCCCAAAAGCAAAAATACAGCAAAGGCAATAATCAACCATCTTCAGAGACAACCCCCAGAAGATGAGCAGCTATGAGCAAACTATATATGTGATAAGAAGACAATACTCAAATTACACAGCAGCTCGAACAGTTCAATAATCATGACAAATAAACTTGCTAAATTGGACAAAAGAACCAAGTAGATATTTATCTGAAGAAGACATACGATGGACAATAGGTATATGAAACCCACTGAGCATTATTAATCATTGGAGAGACACAAATTGAAATCAGGATGAAATATTATTTCACACCTTTGAGGATGGCTATTAAAAAGAAAGTGTTGGAAGGAATGTTGAGAAAAAAAAACAAACCCTGTACACTGTAGGTGAGAATGAAAATTGGTGCAGCCATTATGGAAGACCATATGGAGGTATCCAAAAATATTAAAAAAGCAGGACTACATTTTGATCCAATAATCCCACTTTTAAGTATATAGCCACCAGAAATTAAGTCAGTATGGTGAAAAGATATCTGTACTGTCATATTCACTGGTGCATTAATTCCCATAGCCAAGATGTGGACTCATTCTAAGAGCCCATCACTGCATAAGTAGGTATATGTTTATATAATAAAATATTATTCAACCTCCAAATAGAAGATAATCCTGTCATTTGTGATAACACGAATGTACCTGGAAGACCATATACAAGTGAAATAAGTCAGGCACAAAAAACCAGTGCATACTCACATATCCAGAGCCTAAAAGAATTGAGTATCAACAGTAGACTGGAGTAGCCTGGAAATTGAGCCTAGAAAAAAATGGGGAAAAGGTGGTCAGAGGACACGAGCTTCTTCTGGGCAAGATAAATAAGTTCTAAAGGTCTAATATATAGCATGGTTAGGACAGTTGATAATGCTGAATAGGTCTTAAACATTCTCAACACACAGAGTCATTGGTAGGAGCTGGATATGTTAATTCTCTCTATTTACACCCATCACTTCATGATGTATGAATATATCAATTAACACAAGTATTAAGTAAATATAAAAACAATTTTTATCTATCAATTATTCCCCTTTATGGATAGTAGGGGTTGGGGAGAGAATATAGTTTAGGAGCCCAGAAAACCAGGTAGAAATCTGCCTTTTCATCTCACTGCTTGAGCACCAGGGCTCCCTCAACTGGAGAGAAGAGTGACTAAGTGCCTTTCTTCTGGGTTATAAAAGACTAATTAGAATGACTTCAAAGAGGAACAGCTTTCTAGGTTGTATCCATGTTTGATCCTTTATCTGCATATATGTATATATAAATATTACAAGCTAAGATCCATGTATGAGAAAGAACATTAAATTATGGGTTTTAAAATCGGAGTCACCTCACTTAATAGAATTCATTCCAGACTCATCCATTTCCCAGCAAATTTAATTTTTGCCTGCTGCTGAGTAAAATTCCATTGTGTCTATGTACCCCATCTTCATTATGCATTTATCTGTCTAGAAGCATCTAGGTTGGTTTCCTTTCCAAGAGAGGGCTCTAAGAGATGACAAGGAAGTGGGTGGGGGAAGGGCACAAGGACACATGTGACATGTAAACAGAAGGGAGGTGGACAGATAGAGAGGGCATGGGGGAGAGGAGAGGTGACAGGGGAGAAGACTCAATTAAAAACAATTGTTTGAAGATGTCATAATGATAGTTCCAACAAGAACCCATCAATCAAACCTTGAAGAGCACTTTTCAATATACTTACCATCAGGTATGTGGAGACTGTGTAGAGTGAAGTAATCATTTTATTTTCATAATTGCCTTCAGTTTCGATTAGACTTCACGAGTACATGGGCTGGGGAATAGGCAAACTTTGATAACTGACGTTCCTCCTGATTTGAAAATGTTACTAGTGATTGGATTTAAACAAGATAGCACCCACCTGACCTTTAGTTCTTAGGTCCCACAAGATCTCCTAGGAAACCACTGTGTTCTCTCATAACTTTTCAGTGACGGAAGAGCATCTGCTAAAATATATTGCTTTTCCTCAGTGGGTAAAGATTAATTCAAGTAGTACTTACAGGAAGTATTCAAGAGGAAAATAAGATTTAAAGCTTGCTTCTCTGATTTTCTGGCCTGTGGTCAGTGTCTAGTGGTTCATTGATCTGAGAATATATATTTGTAAATATATATATAAATATATATATATTCATACATATCTTTGTACACATACACACATAGTGGTTATTCATTTTTGAAAGTTAATTATCTTATAGATCTGAATGTTGGAAAGGTAGAACTCATAGAGGTTCAAGGATAATTATATATAAGCAGATTTCTACTAGAATCTCCCTTTGGGTTTCTAAGGGAAAATTGAATAGAAACAAATCATCTAAGTTTTCAGTGAGCTTGTATGTATTATGCAGGAATTGTCTGTGTTCTAAAGGATAAGATGTGGCCACTCTCCTCAAAGACCTTGTAATCTAATTGAAAACAGAAAGCAAACACAATCACATGGGCTAACCGAAAATAATTCAGTAGGTATTTATTTTCTTACTTCACTGCCCAATACACATACTTTTTTTCTCCATGTCTATGCCTCTGCTTACCAAGATTCATTGGAGTACAGAATTTCTAGACTAAATAAAAACTTCATTTGATAAATTGTACTTTCTAAAGTGAAAAGCATACACTCTATGAAAGATAATGCTATGAGAATCAGAAGGTTGTCTAGGGATATGGGTCAGTGGTTAAGTGCTTACCTAGCATTACAAGGTTCCAGGTTCAATCACCGGGAGAGGGAGAACAAGTCACAGACTGGGAGAAATGGGCATATTTGGTAAAGTACTATAACACACAAAAAACTTACAATTTAATAATAAGAAAGCAGTCTAATTAAAAAATGGGCCAAAGACCTTAATAAATACCTCACCAAAGATGGCTTATGGATGACAAATAAACTTATGAAAAAGTGTCCCAGATGAGGCATCATCCATTAGGAAAATGCAAATTAAAACCGTGTGGGGTTCTATTCTTCCCCTATGAGAATAGTCCAAATACAGAGTACTGATAGCATCAAATACCAGCGAGGGCAGAATGGCAATGTGCTCTTCACACATTGTTGCTGCATATGAAATGGTCCTTACTAAATTAAATACATTCATACCTTAAGACACAAAAAGAATAATTTATCCACAGGAGAGAAAACTTATTTACCCCAAACCCGAAAACATGTGCTTATAGAAAATTTGTTTATGACTATTGAAAGTTGAAAACACTGCTAATGTTCTTCTGTAAGTGAACTGATAAACTGTGGTGCATCTAGACAATAGAATATTACTCAACACTAAACAATGAAGTGCTAAGTCAGGAAAAATGTGGAGGAAACTAATCTTTCTAAATGAAAGGTTACACACTATGTTTTCCCAATCGTGTGACATTTGGGAACAGGCAAAGCTATGGAAAGAGAAAATAGTAGCTTCTGGGGGTAGATGTGAGGGGATGGGTACACAGAGCCCAGGGGTTTTTAAGATGGTGAGAATACTTTTTAAGATGTTGTCATGTTGGAGACATGTTGCTTGTGTGTCTTCAGACACAGAATATCCACACGATGTCAGCCCTCACGTAAATTTTGACTGCCTAAGATGGGCCAACATATGTTCACTGTGATAGTTTGAATAGATGTTCCTAAATAGAATTTATTATAATTGTGTTTATTATAATTGTGAATTGTCTCCAACCTTCTGGCTGGAGGAGGTGTCACTTTTGCCTGACCTCCTGGAGTCTGGCCCTGAGGTCTTTCTAAATTGGATGCAAAATTCTAGGGACACATATGCAAAAGAGCAATGGAATCCCTGGTGATCCTGCTGTTTTTTGAGTTATAGTGTTACAGTGTGCTTGCTTGCTTCTGGAGGCGCTGGGCCTCTGTCTCTGCTTGGATCTGTGAAAGGGGGCCAGCCTTTCCTTAACTTCCCCTGGATCTGTTATTTCAATAAATACTTTCCTCCCCCAAACTGTGCCTGGTTTGGAGATTCATCTTAGTGGCGTGTGGCTGACTACAACATTCATCAACTGAAGCAAACGTTCCCACCCTGAAGGAGACATTGATCAAGGGGACAGCTATGAACCTGTGGTGTCGGGACACGGGAATGGAATCTCTCTACCTTTGCTACGTAATTAAGACTGCTTGTAAAAGCCCAGAGTCTTAAAATTAAACTTGATGGCAAACATGGAGCTGTTAAAAGGGGGATTAGCAACTTTAAAAAATATATTTTATTTATTCATTTTCAAGCAGAGAGAGAGACTGAGAAAGAGAGAGAGAGAGAGAGAGAGAGAGAGAGAGAGAGAGAGAGAGAGAGAGAGAAAGAGAGAGAGAACACCAGGGCCACCACCTTGTGGTTCTGTCTTATGTGGGTACTGGGGAATTAAACCCAGGGCCTTAGGCACTAGAGGCAAGTGCCTTAACTGCTGAGCCATCTCCCCAGCCCTTGGGATTAGAAACTTTATAGATAGGTTGAGGAGACTATTCCGTCAGTTCAGTGCTTGCCCTGTGAGCCTGATGACCTGATTCCCATCTCCAGAACCCATGTTAGCAAACAAACAAGCCAAGAGTGGTGATATGTGTTCGCAATTTCAGCTCTGGGGAAATAAAGGCAGTCAGAGGCCTGGGTCTACTGGTCTGCTACTCTAGCCTAACTCAGCAAGTTCCAGGCCAGTGAGAGACCCTGCTTCATAAAAGGTGGATGGGCTGGAGAGATGGCTCAACCCTTAAGGCCCTTGCTTGCAAATCCTGAAGGTCTGGGTTTGATTCCTCAGTACCCATGTAATGACAGATGTATAAAGTGGCACATGGGTCTAGAATTGCTGTGTAATGGGAGGAAGCCCTAATGTGTCTCTCTCTAATAAATGAAAGATGGATGGTAGCTTAATAGATGACCCTTGAGGCTATACTTCGGCCCCACGTGCATCCCCCAAAACCACGCACACTCACCCGCACACACGTATGCACACTCACACCCATGCAAACATGTGCACACACAAATAAAAAGATTATCATTATACCCCCATATATAGCTATATATGTGCTAAGTGAGGGAAAGTACTAAATGTGTTGTTAAAATGGAGATGGAAACCATATTAAGATACAGTGAAGGCACACATTATATCCATAGGGGAAAACTGGCAATAAAAGCACATATCCACACACAAGTAGGCACAGACCCACACAGCACACACAAGCATAACCCAGATAATATTCCACAGTAGAAGAAAGACAGACCAATTAATACAGTAATAATTCTGCTTGCTAAAGGGAAACAGTGAGCAAATTTCAGGTCAAAATCATATTGATGGAATTCTATGTCCTCTGATCCTCTGGGTGATACACTTACACATTAGAGGAGAGGAGATGTTCAGGGGAAACGACTAGTCAGATGTCTCTCTTGGCTGTTGAGTACATTCATTCCTAGGCTAGGCATCTGACTTTCTGCCCAGGCTGGCTAGGCGGTTTTCCTTTGCATACTATTATTAATTAGTGCACCAGGAGTATTGTTAAGTGTGTCTGTCTGTCTCTGATTCTTGTCAAAATTCAGTTCATGGTGGGGCTGACAGCCATTGCATTTTGTCCTGGCTGTAGCCTGGGTGACATTCGTAGTCAGTTTCAATCCACACAAGCCACTGCTTTCTAAGCTCAGGGTTTTCCCTGATGCTCCAGTCCTCTCGAAACCCCTCCATTCACTTTAGAAAGTCCATTTAATTTGTTAAAAGCCAATTCGAGGGATCTCTGCCTCTCAAACCATCCTCCCCAAACTGTTTACCAAGCTAATTTGTGTGCTTATTTGGAGGATCAAGACCACTTGCATGGGATTAATCTCTGCTATTTGGGACCTGTTCATCCACAATACATGTTGTTCTGTGCTTAATGGCCCCTGCTCAGGGCAGGATGAAGAAAAATGGATCAAAAAGAAGCAGATGGAGCCTTTCTGGTCTAATTCGCCTCTGTCATAGACATCCCCAGTCACTGCACTGCACTGGGAATTCCAATGTAAACATGGAATCGGCTGAAGTGATTGCTGTCACCCATTTCCTCTTTCTAGCCTGTAGGGCACACTGGGTAGGAGGGCTCACTATGGCTACTTTACGCTTGAGCTTCTGAGTGAGTTTCCAAGAGGAAGTCTTTTGAAGATAGCTTGAAATAAGAAACTGAAGTAAGGTTAGGAGATTTGGACTGGGGAGGGGGGTGGGTAGTTTTATGGTAGAAATACCAATGCATTTCAATTCAAGGAGAGGTAAACCCATGATGAGAAACAATGCTGGGAGTTGAGGTCAGGCAGGTAAATAAGTTTGTATTGTAGATATATTAAATGACAATTTATATATATACAAATTTCACTATATATGTATATATATATATATAATCCCCTTCCATTACCTTCTTTTATCCCCCCTTCCTTATCCCCTTCCACTAAGTCCTTTGTTTTTCCAGAACAAGCCATAATTTTAACGATAAAGACTCGAAAAACAAGCTTCTGTTCTGAATTGCACTAGGATGTGAAGCGTTGCTTTGCTCCGATTCAATAGATCTAACAAAATCATCTTCAAGTTTCAATTACTGTCCTCCCTCATCTGAAGCATCAAAAGATAGGCCAAGGACTGAAATCCTGCTGAAAGGCCCAGAGCTGCAGTTAACGCACGAGTGGAGAGATCGCAGGAGACTCGTGCTAACAGCTCTCTCTGATTTTTTTTTATTTTTGCGTACAAGATTAACATTTTCAACTCAGTACAAGTACCTTTCCAATTAGAATTGAGCAAAAAAAAAATTATGGATAGATGTCCCTTTCTCTCTCCTTGCAGATCAGAGAAGTCCACAACCGGAATTACATTTTGGAAAGAAAAAGTATTAACCTTAGCCATTATGATGTCTTGATCTGGGGCTCAAGACAGTCTTTAAATAAGAAGAAATAACCTTCTTACTCAGTCCACCCGATTCCAGACTTCTTTCGTGCAAGGCATGGGGATGTTTTGATAAAGGTTACTTCATGTCTCTATGGTATTTAGATCAGTGCCAATGACCAGAGGGCCGATTTGTTCAGTTCATTCTTTCTCACTCATGACTGATCTCCACATTGAGGCATCACATAGGAAAGGTTTCATGAATTTTACCCAGGTCACAGATTGAGAAAACGTACGGGTATTCATTGAAAATGCTAGGCTGTCTGCCGTCTCCTTAGTTCCTCAGCTGAGAGCTTGCAGGGCTACCTTCTCTTGTCATCTCACATGTGTCTAGTGTGTGTTCTTTTTTAAATTAACTTTGGGTTACTGCGGAGTTGGAGTGGCCTATCGAAGCTTGTCTCCAGCCAAATTATTATAAAGTGTTCGACTGTGTGAATGTGCGAATGCTTCATTTCTCCGCCACGTTTTCATCCAGGTGACAGAGGTTGAAAATTCTGAGATAATAGAGCTAATGGGATGTCACCTTCTGCTTCACAATTCTCTTTTCCAGTTTCATCAGGAGAGATGCTTATGCTTCTGCATTTTATAGACTTTTGGCCTGTATCCCTCAAATGTCAGACGTGAAACTGTAATGTTTGTTGACCAAGTGGCTTGTCATCCTCCTGGGGTTAGGACCTGATGGATAATCTTAAAATTATGACAGTGTGTTTGGTGACTTTAAAGACATTTATGTAAAGTGCTATAAGAGTGAGTTTTCAAAAATAGTTTTATTTTGTTAGTCCCTAAAATGGATGGACTATACACTTCTTAGAAAATAGAAGTGTTTTAAAAAGATGTGTGTGCGTGTGTGTGTTTGTGTGAGTGCGTGTCTGTGTACATGAGCATGCTTGAATATGTGGGTGCATGTAGAGAAGACAACCTTACTGTTGCTCCTCAGGAACACTTTGGGGGACAGAATCTATCACTGGCCTGGAGGCCCCCAAAGTCACAAAATAGGCTAGGCCTCCTGGCCTACTTTCCTAGCCCTGGCGTTTTTAAAAAAATGTAATTTCTGGGGACAGAACTCGGGTCCTTAGGCTTGTAAGGCAAGTAATTTCCACACCGAACAATCTCTCCAGCTTCAGAAATAGAAGTTTTAATAAACTCTGCAAAGACACAAACTGTAAAATGCATAGTAACCACTGAGCTAACCCATTTTTCATCTTCTGAAAGTAAATGGTTGAAGCTGATACATAGTCAGTCCGACTTGAATCAACCCTTCTGGAACTCAGGCACATCTCCTCCGTGGTTTATGCCTGTGGGATCAAAGCCATTTCAAGCACAGAGAAGCTGCTAGCTCTCAGAAGCCTGATAGAACCTTCTAGGTCTCCACTTGGCTCTCTGAGGACAGAGATTCCAGGGCAGGTGCTCATCCCTGGTCCATGAGAGCAAATCCTTGCAGCAAGTCTCTCTCCCGGTCCTTTCTTTTTCTCTGCATCTCCTACTCTGTTCTCATCAACGAAAATAGCTGTATCTTCTCATTTCCCTTTTATCTTCTGCTTTATGTCGAAATGCCTCATGGGAAATTTTCCTCTGGCAAAGACATCCACGTAGAGTGACTCGTGTCCCATTCATAAAACTACCCTCCTTAAGGATGGACCCATGCTGCCATTGACTTATTTTTAAAGTGAAAACAGCTCTGTTGTATGTGCTTATTACGGAAGAAATACATATGCATGACAAACACAATTTAGAAAAAAAATGAAACTTGTAATATAAAATAAAACAAAATAAAAATAGGAATAACAAGTTACCTAAAGATAAGTATTTAACGTTTTGATGAAAATCCTTGAGTATAAAAATATCAGGTTGAAGAGATGGCTGAGAGGTCAAGAAACTTGTCTCTAAAGCCCAACAACCTGGGTTCAGCTCTCCAGTGCCCATGTGAAACCAGACGCATAGAGTGGTGCATGCATCTGGAGTTCTTTGAGAGTGGCGAAAGACCCTAGAGTGCCCATCCTCTCTCTTGCAAATAAGTAAATAAAATATTTAAAATATTTATCACTGGGTGAGATGCAGACACATGCACATTCACCATATGCAGATGGGATTTGGTTTAGTTATTTGCTTTTTAACTTTTCACAGAAGGTGTAGTCAAATACTCTGCCAGTAACCATAACTCTATCCAAAAGAGCTTGGTCCTTGTAAAATCTGCTTCCAGAATCTTCCATGGATACTAAAATTTTTGCATACTTCAGTTCTTTCTACATGGTATAGCATTTATACATATATACATACATACATATATATATATATATATATATATATATAATCTATGCACACTCTCCCATACCTTTAAAATAATCATTTCTAGGTTGCCTATACCTAATTCAATGTAAATGCTATGTAAATAATTGTTGTACTTTATTGTTTAGGGGATAAAGACAAGAAAAGAAGAAATCTTTGTACAAGTTCAATACACACATGATTTTTTTGTTTTCTTGTGTTTTTTTTTTTGTGTTTTCTTTTGAGACAAGGTTTTACTCTGTAGCCCAGGCTGGCCCAAAACATTCTATGTAGCTTAAGCTGGCCTCAAACTCATGACCATCCTCCTGCTTCAGGTTCCCAAGTGCTAAGACTATAGGCACAAACCATGCAACCTGGCTCTCACACTATCTGTTGTTCCTGCATATTTAATTTTCCTTCCTTTTCCCTTCCTCCTTTTCCTTCCTTCACTTCCCTTTCCTTCCTTTCCCAGTTTCCTGCCCCTTTTTCTTTCTTCTAGTTCCTTATCCCTTCTTTCCCTCCTTCCTCCTTCGTCCCCTCCTTTCTTTCATGAGTTTCATGTATTCCAGGATGGTCTCTGACTAGCTAGCTATGTGGCAGATGATGACCTTGAACTCCTGCCTCCACCTCTGCTACCAGCTCACATTTCCTGAGTATTTCGTCACCGCAGTTAGATGAAAGGACAGGTATGGAGCACGTGGACACAGAGGAGTGCTTGTGGCCATCTTCGATGTCTACATGGGATGTAAGAGCCCTGATGTTCTATTATGCATCTCACCGAGAAAAAGAAAACAAGATTGTTTCCAGTGCTTTCTTATTATAAACAGCCCTGCAGAGCATGCCTTTGTGTAGCTGTCTTGATGCGACCATCTCCATAGAACAGAAGGGATAGCTATGCATGAGTGTGTTTGCGTGTATGGTTTGCCCAAGTAAATTATTTGCTTATTTTTCATCACAAACTCTGGAGGGTGGAATTCAAGACTGTAGCCCATATCCCAGGAATCATCAGATCCATGGTTACCATTAAGATGTTTTCCCTGAAGTCACAAAAGAGAAGCTTCCATTCGGAGACATTGCATTCCAATTTCAGACAAGAAAATATGGGGAAGAGGTGACACAGAGGAAAGAAAGCATTTCTATTTATATTGAGAAAAGAAAACTCTCAGAAATCCCCTATAGATTTTTTTTTTGTTTATGAGTCATTGACCAGAGAGTTGTCTTACAAGGAAATCTTGAATCAAATGGAAGACTGTATTTTTTAAGTCTTAGTGTGTTGCCATGGAGACAACTCTAGGGGTTCTATTAGTTAGGAAGATGGATATTGCTAGGTAGTCATCAGTGTCTATTACAAAGGCTCTGCATGTTAAACACTTTCAGCACAAGTCAGTTGTCCTCCTGAAAGAGAACCAGTTCACCTGCTCATGAATTAAAGTGTGTGTGTGCTACACCTTGAAGGGTATCTGACCCGGGATGGAGTTCTCCCCTCCTTGTGCTTGTACACCATGCAAGTTTGCCTTCCTTCTGGTAAGAAGGCTCATTTGTCATCAGACTTGGAGGCATGTCAGTCAGGTTATATCCAATTTTTCTTGTAAAGTTTTGGGAATATATGCCCAGGTTCTCATCGTCTCTCTGTTTGTATCTCTCTGTATATTTTAAATAAGTGAATAAACAAATAAATATTTTTAAGTTATGCTTCTCTCCCCAAGATCACAAATACCCTCAGTGAGCAGGAGGAAAAAAAATCCCAAATGCTGGCTCCTTCCTGTGAAGGGAATTCTGGGACATGTACTCTGCAGTCTATAGTTTTCCAGGGTTGACCTGAAGGGCTGGTTACTGCCTCAATCAACTTGGGAAGCTGACAGGAGCTGAAATACTCTAGATGCCTGGAAGTCCCTGAGAAGGCACTGCTGGGTGGGGCTGATGGGCTGGTGGGGGCTTCTCCTATGGGTACAGATGAGGAAAGGAAGAGTGGAGTGTGCCTTCAATAATCTGGCCTCTTGGTAGTGGGAGTGGGTAGGCTGAGGGAATGGTTATGGCTTCTCACTGCCTGGGGCAGTGACCACCCACTATGCTCAGTGGCAAGGAAGCCACTGAGACCAAAGGGCATCTGACAGTTTATTACAGCTCCAGAAACCTGCAGCACCGCAGAAGAACAGCAGAGGGCGGAAGAGATCTCAGCTCCTGATAAAAGCAGCCCACAAATTACAGGGCAATTTACATGGGCAAATCCAGAGAAGAGGCGCCCATAAGGAAGGCATGAGGAGCCCCCTCAAATTTTTTGGTGGGATGTAGGTGAAAGGCTTTTCCTATGTGGAATCACTGTGTAAACACTTGGATAACACTTGGAGTCCATTTTCAAATATGCAAGTCTCAACTCAAAGTAGCAAAACATAGGGACAAATAAAAAGACATGTCTTCTTCCTACAAATACAAACTATGTATCCAAAAAAAAATCAATATTCAAGAAACAGACGTAGAGGAATCACCACAAACAATGGTCATAAGGATACTCAATATGTTTGGGGAAATGATATATGAAAATTTGAGTATATAAGAAAAAGATAATACTACGAAGATTTGGAAGTAAAAATGATTGGATTATAGATATAAATTATCCCTCTAAAAGGTGTTAAAGGGCTGGAGAGATGGCTCAGCGGTTAAGGCATTTGCCTCCAGTGCCTAAGGCCCGGGGTTCAATTCCCCAGGACCCACATAGGCCAGACCCACAAGGTGGTGGCCCTGGTCCTCCTCCTCCTCCTTCTCCTCTCTCTCTCTCTCTCTCTCTCTCTCTCTGCTTGAAAAATGAATAAATAAAATATTTTTTTAAAAAGGCGTTAAAGACTTTGTCTTCAGATAGTTAACCTAAGCATGGAGAGGCTATTGGGCTATGAGGATTAATCCATTGATGGATTTATAATTTTATAATATGTTTGGAAGTTGGTATTAGGTGGGGCCTTATTGGAGGGAGGCCACTGGGTATGTCCAGCAGAACATCTCTGTCTTCATCTTTCTGCTTCCTGGCTTACCATGAGGTGAGCAGCTCTTCTTCCATGATTATTTGGGTCCAAAAACCTCTGAAAGCATGAGCCAAAATAAATCCCCTTTTAAACTGTTTCCCTCAGGTGTTTGTCACAGCAATAAAAACTATCTAATATAAATGGAAAACCAATGTAGTATATAACTAAGAACTTAATATCCAAAATATAGGAGGAGCTCCTATAAGTTAATAGAAGGCAACCAAATTAAAAAATGGGCAAAATATCCGAGTGGGTATGTCTTCAAAGATGTCATACACATGGTCAGTGGGCATATAGGAAAATGTTAACATCTATAATCATTGGGTCAGCACAAGTCAAAATCACTCAGGATGTGCTACAATTTTTCCTTTTGTGATTTCTTCATTTTGATAGTCTTTCATTCATTCTTTCAAGGTACATTTGCACATGGCATAATTTGTGGCTGCCTTTCCATTTCTTTGTCTTTAGGTGTTAGTATTGCATGAAAAGTTGGAGGCAGGTTTGAAATTTTATTCCCTGAGTCGGATGCTTTGACTTTTGCTTGTCCCTTTGCTGTCTTAGCATCAGCTGTGGTAGCAGTGCTGTGCCCACATGTCCTTGGAACCATGTCTAGAACACGCTGGGTTTTTCTCAGTTTGTACATGAAGGTTATGTTTTGGTCTTGGGAAGCATTTCTTTGAACACACCTTTGATTTTTGTGTTTGATGATGGTGGTGATGGTGTTGATAACAGTTATTCAGCGTGTTTACAGTCCCGATATTGAATAACTGATGCAATCGTGACAAGAGCCCGCATTACCCTTCTCTTCCAGATAAGCACAGCCAGGTTCAGGGAGGTTATTCAGCGTGCCCGCTCAGCTAGTAAGTGGCACAAGTTTTCAGCCACAGATGAGCCTCCCTCCAGAGGTTCATTGGTCAGAGTCATTGATACCATCCCCTGAAGGGTTCTAAATTCCTGATTTTTTTTTAGTAGGTATTAGACTGGATCTCAGGCCTTTATCCTATATTAGGTTGAGTTCTTATTCACACCTGCATCACATTCATTCTTTCAGAATTCAAGGAAAGTCTTTCTAGTTAAGATTGTTCCCTCTGTGATTTGAGTTTATACAGTATCAATTTTGCTTTTTATTGCCTAACTTTGAAAACCATTTTTTTGCCTCTGTGTGTGCTTGTGTGTGTGTGTGTGTGTGTGTGTGTGTGTGTGTGTGTGTTGTGCGCATTTGTGTGTGCCCTTGCAGCACCCCATTCCCTCACCTGTGGCAGGGGAGCTCACCTTTGGTGGCTAGAGCAGAGTGCAAGGTGTCCCATTTCATGGAATTTCCTCCCATTCTCGTTCTGAGCAAGCATCCCTTACAAGGCTAGAGCTAGTGCTCTGGAGCCTGGGAGATTCCCTCATCTCTGCTCCTCTTTGTAGGACTGGGGTTACAGGCACATGTGGTCATAACCCGCTGCTTACATAGCATCTGGAGATTCAGGCCCTCATGCTTTGGCAGGAAATATACTGAACCCCTGGGGCATCTCAAGCCCTAAAGCTTTTGACAGTTTTCATACATGTGTATAATGTATGTTAATCATAATCCCCTCCAATAATCTTCTTTTGTACTCTCTTATTTCTCTTCCTCCCACGGAACCCCTTCTTTCTAGCTAGTTGGAAGCTCGGGGCAGTGGCCTGGTCCAGAAAGGGGGTCCGGTTGCCCAGGGGGTAATCGGGGGTACCCCTAGCCTGATTTCGGCACCATATGTTAGAATGGAAATGACCACCATGGAGACCCTCTGAAAGGAAAGGTTTTTAATAGGAAGAAGGGGAACCCTGAGCTCCAGGCTAGCTCCCAAGATGGGAGAAGCCCAAAACTCAGACGAAGATCTCGCTTTTAAGGTGGATGTTTAGCTTGGGGGGAGGGAACCAGGTGGCCAGTATTTTTCAGCATCAGGAAGGGCAGTGCCTCCTGCCAGACAGAGACAGAGCAGGTGGGGGGGTGTTATCTCCTGTTTTTGAGGCAAGGCCTCCATGAAACTTCTCCTGAGGCCACTGGGGGAAGGAACCAAGGTGTTGCCTGAATCTGGACCTAACAATATCCATTTTTAAAAAATATTTTATTTATTCATTTTCAAGCAGAGAGAAGATGAGAGAGAGAGAGAGAGAGAGAGAGAGAGAGAGAGAGAGAGAGAGAGAGAGAGAGAGAGCACCAGGGCCACCACCTTGTGAGTCTTACTTATGTGAGTCCTGGGGAATTGAACCCCAGGGCCTTAGGCACTGGAGGCAAGTGCCTTAACCGCTGAGCCATCTCTCCAGCCCTATATCCATTTTTTTGTCCTACCTGCTCTATCATTCGTGGCAAAATGTTGATGTGCTCAATATTGCTCAGGTCTTGCGTAGGTAATGTCAGCTGCTGTGAGCTCGTGAATACATCAGCCACTTTATGTCTGGAGACAACCTATCAAGGCACTCTCCCCCCAATCCTGTGACTCTTACACTTTTTCTGCTTCCTCTTCCACAAAGTTCCCTGACCCTTTGAGGGCATGGCAGAGATGTCTCCTTTAGGGCTGAGCACAGAGAGTCATTTATTCTCAGTACTTTGACGGATGTTTAAATTTCCCCAGTGGCCACCACCATCTGCACGAATAGGGTGGGAGCAACACTAATCTATTAGGCATAAACAAGATATTTCTAGGGCAATTTGGTGGGCAGCAAACACATAAAGGCCAACCCTGAGCAGTAGCTAGAGAAGCTTCAGGATCTTGGAGAGGTGACTGAGAGGGGTTTACTGGGGACACGAGTCTCTCGGTAAAAATTTGCAGAAGCTAATTCAAAAGTAGGATGGATCATAGTTATTTTCAATTAGATTTAGCATTACCCTAGGTTCTAATAAAATTGAAATACCTAATATTGCTCAGAAGTTTACTGATGTTCTGAGATTTTTAATTTCCTGATACTGTGTGAATTAGGAAATCAAGACATCTGCTAAGCTTCCCTGGTATGAGTCTATGTGTCTGCTGTCTCTCCTATTTTTTCCCCAGAAGCCTTAATGTGACTTCCCACGTGATGTACATTCTGTCTTCATGAAATCCATGAATGGACAGAGCTAACTCAGAGACTTAAAGAAGAGAATGTTAGTGCAACTTAAGCAGAAAACTGCTGGGAGACAGTGAAGCCAGGAAGACAGAAAATCTCCCTCCAGGCTGAGGTCTATCCCTACCTGCTCATTCTTAGTGACAAATTAATCCCAAAGCAAAGAACTGTTTAAACCTGGAGTTCAGAGCCATTAGAGAAGACAGGTGAGTTAGTGACACTCCAGAAGAGAATGATTGCACTCTGTATAGTGCTTCGTTTATAAGCATCAGCTCATTCTTTTTTTTTTTTTCAAGGTAGGTTCTCACTCTAGCTCAGGCTGACCTGGAATTCACAGGGTGACCTTGAACTCACGGTGATCCTCCTACCTCTGCCTCCCGAGTGCTGGGATTAAAAGCATGTGCCACCACGCCCGGCTCTTTTTTTTTTTTTTAATAAAATAGTTTTACTTATTTATTTTTGTGACAGGGTAGGGTGACTGGGACCCCAAGGGCAAAGAGCAGGAGTGTCCTTGGACTTTGTTTACAGTCTCTTGCCATACCTGAGCCCCTCACTAGAGTATGAGGCCCCCTTTACCAGACCAATCAGCTGTCTCTCTGTCTCACCTGGGCCAGAGGATATAGCTACCTGGAGAAATAAAGATTGCTCTCTTTCCTTGGGGGTCAGCAGAGGGACTCCTAAACCTCCAGGCTTTAGAGAGGCTGAGACCTTTCTTTCCCACAGAGACTTTTCTTCTCATGCCCTTCTCCTCCTCTTGACCTTCTATCCTAATAAAGCCTCCGAGTAAGCATTACTCTCTGGTTGTCTATAATTTCAATCCTTTAAAGTTATATGACAAGAATCTGGGTACTCTAACTTTGGTGTATTGGTAAAGAGCTCCAATTTCCAGGAGTTGGAGGTAGCTGAGTCATGCCTCCTTTCTCTTCTTTTCCCTGTAGCTCAGCCGTCTGGGCAATGGCCTTGGCTTGTCTGTGTCTCTGTGTAGGCCAGAACTGTCCATGGCTAGACGTCCTGATCTGGGCCAAGGTACAGATGCTGCAGCCTGTAGGATGAGGAAGTCAGGGAGCACAGGGTACTGTGGGAAGGAGGAAGGCAGGGAGCGCAGGGGTCTGTAGCAGCTGGTGGGAAGCCTGAGGAGAAAGCTTTGGAGCAGCTGAGAGGGTATCCAAAGACCTGGGAGAGGGGACGAATAGAGGAGAGAGCTGCCAGCCTGGGGGCTTCTGTGAGAGCAGAGCTGCCTGGTCCACTGGTCTGTCAGGGCAGAAGGGTGGGTGGCTGGGTGGTGAGCCGAGGGAGAGAGAAGCACAGAGTCCATGGGAACCTCTGGAAGGTTTCTGGCAAGTTGAAAGAGTGGGTGACAGGGTGGGGAACAGAGGGAAAGTGAAGTACAAAGGTCCCTGAATCACTGGTCCGATGGGGTGGAAGGTCTGGGTGTGGGTCAAGGGAGAGAGGCGCAGAGACCACTGGTGGCTGGGTGGGGGTGGAGGTGGGAACGAGGAGGGTGCAGAGTAGCTGGACCACCAGAGAGGCCTGGCTGCCTGCATGGACTGTGGGGGTGGAGGAGGGTACAAAAAGAGCGCGAAACCATGGGGTCAACAGAGAGGTCTGGTTGCCCGCATGGAAGTGTGCCTGGCCCAGGGGTGGAGGAAGGAAAGAAGAGGGCATGGAGCCTCCGAGTCACCAGAGAGGCCTGGCTGCCTCCACAGAAGTGTAGGAGGGAAAGAGGAGGGTGCAGAGCTGCTGGGCCACTGGAGGGGCTTAGCTGCCTGCACGGAATTGTGGGAGGAAAAAAATGTATTTTTTTTTAATCCAACTTTTCCTAATGTTAACACCTTAACTATCCATCAGCCAATCATCAAAACCAGGAACTTTGCAACTCCTGGTTCCAGTCACTGGCTCCTTCCCTCATTGAGCTGTTGATCAAAGTGACCCATGAGGTCCCAAAAACAAGACAGGATTCTGTCAAAGCTCTTGAATACCCACCCCCAGGTCTGAGGTAGGATCCTGTTGCTAAAGAAGCCACAGAAAGCCATCAATCAGCATCAAGAGACCCTGTGAGGTCCAGAACGGTAACCAGCCCCCCAGATGGTAGTTAGTACAGAGCTGGAAGGCACTGCATAAGTGCCAGGGGAAACTGGTCAATGATAGTTGGAGTAAACAGAGACCACTGATATGAAACGCAGTCCGCCCCCATGAGTAGGCTGAACACACTGCCTATTGGAGAGAACAGGGAACCAAGATACAAACACTTATACAATGGAGGAGCCAAAGCCTGTGGGAGGGAATCAACAGCTTTTAAATTGGCCAAGTAATCCACTCAGCGACAAGGAGCCCTTGACTGGAATTGGGGACTCAGGGTGAAATACATTGGGAGCCAAAATCTTGGGACCCCCAAAGAGAAATTCACTTTACAAGTGATTTGCAAAGAGGCTACTAACAATAGAATCTAGCCAATTCAGAAATGTGTATCTCAGTTAATCTATAGTGATCTCACTTTCTGATGGAGATCCTGTTTGTATATTTCAGAAGGCAGTGAGAGAACTGTGGTCTTTCCAACCCAACCAACGAGCCACAGACCGATAGCTGACATTCGGGCAAGAGATGAGCCACACCAGACCTACCATGGAGGCTCTACACGGAACCTCGTAGAGAGTGGTGGATAAGCAAGAGACCCACAACCACAACCAGTCAGTCAACCCAGGATAAGCCAGACAGACACCACTGATTTTCAACATAAACTAAAGCAGAAGTACAGAGGCCCCTAAGACCTCAACAATAGAGCAGCCTTAATATTCTCTCAATCTCTCTCTCTCTCTCTCTCTTTCTCTCTCTCTCTCTCTCTCTCACACACACACACAATAGGAACTTGTCATAATTCAATACTACTAATGGAATTCTATAATTTGTTCAACTTCATCAAGTTTTCTATTCCAGAACCTTGTTCAGTATAAGAGTCACAGCTACATATGGTTGCCAAAGTTGTCCTTTGTGTCTCCAAACTGGGACAGCTGACAAGCCTTTCTTTAAATTCCATCGTGTTGAAGGACAGTGGCCATTATTTAGTGGAACGTCCCTTACTCCCGAGTTCTTCAATGTTTTCTCATGGTTTGGGCAAACTTATATATATATATTGTCAAAAAAAACCAAAGGAATGATGCTGTGCACTGAAGTGACTTTTATTTTCTCTATATCCAGATTTAACTTTCAATGTGGATTTCTTATGCACAAAATGCCCAGATAATAGGAAATCAGTGCTTCAGGATGCTCTGTGTATGCTGCGTGGAGATTCTTGGCTTTGAATGTGGAACGGAGGTAGATAAGTGCTAAAATGCCTCTCTTTATCATGTTGTATGATCCCATATCACCCATTCAGCACATAAATATGTATTGTAAATCTACCACATGCCAGGCACTGGAATACCAACAAATACACGCATCTTTTAAAATACCAAAATTCTAGAAAAATATTCATATCACACACACAGAAAGAGAGAGAGAGATGTGATAAGCATATTCATAGAGAAGACTCTAATGGAGCACTCAGGGGAGTTGCAGTTAATAACATCAGAACTTAGGCTCTGGACCTTGTTGTCTGTGGAAACAACATTCATGGCCTATACTTCCATGAGGTTTCACTCTCAGTGGACAAGTCCTGTGTGCGAGGGAGAGAGCTGCTCCTCTGCTTTTTCATCTGTGCTAAGTGCATGTGACTGAGAGTCTGAGGTGGGGATTGGCCACTGTTTTGTTCTTCAGTCTGGCTTTTCCAGGATTGTCCTGGTGCTTAAAGTTTTATATTGACACACACACCCAATATCTCCTCATTTGAATCGAAAGGGAAGAATGAAATGTAATTGACAACCTTAACTTCAATGCCTTGCTGCAGAGGTATTTGGCTAGGTTTTGAAGGTAAGACAGAGAATATCAAGAGTGGAAAACAGGTAGATGCATCGGGCATAGGGTACTGGAGAAGCGAAAGCAGTCAGTCATAGCATCTTCCTTTTCTACCTGGGATTTGAACAAATTGTTAAAAGAAAGGGTCGAGTAGCAGACGGTGAGACAAATCCCACTCTTCTCCTTGATGTATGCCAACCGAAAGAATGTGGCTCAGTGGGACCTGCAAACCAAACCCCGGGGTCATTGTGGACTCACCATCAACAGCAGTGATGAACTTTCTTAGCTATGTAGACCAGGCCTGTCATTATACAGACACTGCTGGCCTTGAATCCTCGATTCCCCTGCCTCCCCTTTCCATATGATGAGGTTCTTGGTAAGTGTCATCAAACCAACTAAAGACAAATCCTTCCTAAAGACAGACAGATCTGAAAGAGAAACTACCAAACAGCCTCAATCTTTTCTGCAAGTCCCACAGTTGGAATGCCTCCTAACCTTTTTGGAAATTAAAAATTGTGAAAATTTGTTCCTCCCTTCCTTTTGTTCATTCTAGAAAAGGCATTGGGATTAATTCACATCTATGAAACAAAGAAGAGTAAAAAAAAAAGTTGCCCTAGTATTAGTGCATTAACTTTAATGTTTCCAGTAATACTGGAAGGTAGGTATTTTTTAAATCCCCATTTAATAGACAAGAAAGACTGGATCGATGGTTCAGTGGTTAAAGGCTCTGGTTTGCAAAGCAGGCCTTCCTGAGTTCAATTCCCCAGTTATCACATAAACAGATACACAAAGTAGTGCATGTGTCTACGGTCTGTTTGCTAGAGGCCCCGGCATGCCTATTCTGATTCTCCCTCCCCCCCTTTCTCCCCTCCCTCTTCTTGAAAATAAATAAAAAAAACTTAGAACAGCTATGAGATGCAATAGCGACATGAATGAGAGCAGAGAGGAAGTCGCATGACTCCTAGGTGTGGCCTCTGAGGTCTTGCTTAGCAAGAACAAAGCAGTGACCCATCCCCATCCCCACCCCCACCCCAGACTCTCAGTCACATACACTTTCAGGTGTGTCACTCTGAAATGTAATATGAATCAGTTAAGTGAATAGGGGTAGACAGGCTCAGCCTCAGGAAGCCATCAGTGATGGGTTCTCTTTGATTTTATTGGTGAGTCACACATTCCACAGGATTATAATTCTAACTCCTGTGGTCTGATGTAGCTGGGTCTCACTTCTGAACCTTCACTGATTGGTGAATAATCTTTGCAGGTAGAAGAAGGAGGTTCCTGGTCTGGCACACAGTCCTCAGCTGCTCTGTCCTTTATTATAAGAATGATCTAGTGATCGGTTTTCCTTTAGCTTCACTGGCAAATTAGAAAGACCAACACTCCAAGTATCTCCAAGGACCAGCTGCCAAACCTCATTCCAGTAACGAAGAAGGAAAATATTAACATTTTTACTGTCCCAACTTATTTTTAAATAATTGTTTTAGTAGAAGAACCCATAATGTGTGAGGAAAAAAAGAATCCTACTTCCAAAATGAAACCAGATCTAACATCATGAATTAAATAAAACATTGAAATAATTGAATAAAAAAATCTAGAGGCAGAATGTAACCTCAGATATAGGGTCTTAGTTTTAAATGACACATTAGTTCTCTCTCTTCCTCTCTCCTTATCATCCCTTCTTCCTTCCCTTCTTCTCTGATATTCTCTCTCCCTTCCAATCTAGATTAGAAATTTATTGGCTTTGTACATAAAACTAGCATAGAAGCCCTTAAAAATTAAATGTTCAGTTTCTTGCTTATACAATTATTTTATTTTTGACAATTTTCTACATGTTCATAATGTATCTTGATCATGTTCTCCCATTACTCGCTTCTCCTCACACTTCTACCCCTTTTCTTCCCAACTAATAATCTTCATCCTACAATTATTTATTCATTTGTTTGTTTTGGTGACTCACTGAGTTAAACTAAGGTTGCTTGCATGAAAATGGGCGGGAGATTATTTACTGGAGTGTGGACAGTTTACCAGTGTCTACAGCACTAAAGAATTGTTCAGTTATGTTTAATGTTCCAAACCAGTAGAATACACATTCTTTTTTATTTCTTAAAAATTTATTTATTTGCAAAGATGAAGAGAGAGAGAGAGAGAGAGAGAGAGAGAGAGAGAGAGAGAGAGAGAGAGAGAGAGAGAGAGAGAATATTTCCATTCTAGGGCCTCCTGCAAACAAACTCCAGACACATGTGCCACTTTGTGCATCTGGCTTTATGTGAGTACTGGTGAATTGAACCCAGGCTAATGGGGTTTGCAAGCAAGTGCCTTTAACTAGTGAGCAATCTTCCAGTCTCATATTCGTATTCTTGAACTGATTTTTACGGTATAAAGGAGGTTGAATTTGCCTACATTTATAGTTGAAGGTTGTGCCCCTCTCAAAGCATCAGGATTAAGAGTGGGAAATTAGGTGCATTCCAGAGGGAACTTAAGCTACTACTATTGGAAGAATGGTGAATATATGCTGAATGAATCAATAAAATGAATGAGTAAGTAAATAAAACAAACAAAACCCCAACTAACTACATTTATTCTTCTGTCCAGAGATATGTAGCTTATTTTATTTGGAGTCAGGAGCTCAAAGGACCTTGCCCAATAAGGTCATGTGACTTAGATCAGAAACCCCTTGTGGGATCAGGACATGATGGCTGGGAGGCATCCACCATGTGCACAGTGGCTGGTCATCTGGCTCTGAAGGATTTTAATATTGTGTCCAAAATAATCTTGTACCTTTCTGCTCCTCTGAAAACCAACTGTCAAACACACATGCTTGTCACAAATATTTTCAAATCTCATATGATTCCCACTTTATCAGAATATCATACCTCATATCCAGTCCCTGGAAATTCAGATTCTTGTCTTCAAACTTGGAAAAAAATTGTGTAGGAATCATGAGATTTCTGTTTATAGGCCTGATATTTTCTCTCTACTGATACATTCATTGGAGCAGAGGAAATTAAGCTACTGGAATGACAGAGATAAGCTCTATGCATTGGATTTTGTATTATAGCTATTGCTTTTATTTGTGGTGTGTGTGTGTATGTGTGTGTGTGTGTGTGTGTGTGTGTGCAGATACATGTGCACCATGTGTGTACATGAGGTGGCAGGAGGAGAGCTTTGGGTACCCCTTCACATGCTCCTGGACACATGCTTCCTTGAGACAAGGGTCTATTCCTCCATCCAGAGCTGCTGTTTCAGGTCAAACAGCCCCGATGATTCTCCACCCCTCATCGACTGGGGTTATGGACATGCATGGCCACTCCCAGCTTTTTATGTGGGTTCTAGGGAATTGAGCTCTGGTGGTCTCAGGCCCTCCTAAGACCTCGGGCTTACTTAAGTCGAAAGCCCTGTTAACCATGGAGTATCTCCCCAGTCCTCTTTTCTTAAGGTAAGAATCACAACAATAAAGATCTCACCTTTGCATGGAAAGTAAGTTTAGCCTAATTCTCATCTACTTGTAACCCTTTCATATAAATCAAAGGGATTTCATACAAATCCCTTAAAAATCGACATTTATAAGGGGGAATCAAATAGAGACCCCTGTTAAGTGACATAGACTCAAGGTGATTCACCACCTACCGCCCACTTCCTCACATGTGAGCCAAACTTCCTGTTGATCACTGTGAATGAGCCCACCAAAGTCGATTAGCTCACATCAAGGGTTTAAATGGAATGGAATAAAGATGGCTTATTTAAATCACATGCATTTCGAGGATCATTAGAGCTCTGTGTCCTATGAATAAGGGAGATTAAAATTCAGCCGAGTTTTGTGTACTCTTAATGTGTGTCGAGTTTCCTAGACAACGTCTTCCTCACCGTGCCATCATACCATGTGCTGTGACTGCTACTCATAATGGCTCACTCTTGGTAATACGCGTGATGATACAGAGCAAGTTTAAGTGTCTTTACATTATTCTTAATATAATAATGGTTCCTAGGGCTACATGCAGCTGTGAGCGCATATTAGCAGGGGTAGCCCACTGTGAATTATGATTCTATAACACAAAAATCTCAGAAAAAGTACTTACTGTGTATGCAAA
This sequence comes from Zapus hudsonius, assembly GCA_004024765.1. NCBI lineage: Eukaryota > Metazoa > Chordata > Mammalia > Rodentia > Dipodidae > Zapus > Zapus hudsonius. Next base: position 150,151 of record PVHP010000245.1, read on the forward strand.
ATAGCTGCTTTTAATGCTTAAAACTTGGGCTGGTTAAAATTGCTCCTAGTAATATTTTTAAAAGAAAATATTCCTGAGGTAATAAATGAACTGAATGGATTTATGAATGATCACTGTAAAGTCTTCCTTTCAAGGTAATAACTCACAAAACCGTAAAAGAAATAGAAGATTATCTTTTATGCATGTATAATATAAAATCAATTCAAATGAATTTCAGTAACAAATGTTCTTGATGCTTTTGCTATCTTAATGGATCTCACTATTATCTTCTATCCTCGTTGATAGAACAATATTGAAACATACAGAATCCCATTTTTTGTTAACATGAACTTTGCATCTATAAATGTAGACAGTGTTAAGAAATAATATTTTTTGTGGTATGGTTTCATTCTAGCCCAGGCTGGCCTGGAATTCACTATGTAGTTTTAGGCTGGCCTCAAACTCAAAGTGAACCTCCTACTTCTGCCTCCCGAGTGCTGGGATTAAATGTGAGAACCACCATTTCCGGTTTAAGAAATATTTTTTAAATCACCATTTTTGTCCTTATTTTGGCAATATTCACTCTCACATTCACTCATTGCTAATATGTTTCTGAAATTCTCATCATCAAACACTTTAACGTATTTGAATCTCATTGGCAACTGTCCAATACTCATTCCAGAATCATCCACCCTTACCTCCCACTGTTACCAATGGTATATACCAGCATTTTGCAACATTCATCATCTCTCTGCTCTGAGCACACTGACATTACAGCCTGTGATGTTTGCCTGGTACTCTGCACACTTCTTTGCAGTTTCATAGCAATGCTCGCAGCCTCTTCTCCATAACACAGCCCTGCCCATTCTGGTTGTGCACTTTGTGCCTCCCTTTCAATACTGTGAAACACATTGACTTCCATCAGTAGGTCTGCTGAACAGCCTGGAAGTCAAGTAGACAAATACTGATCCCTCTGGGTTGGACATACACTTGCCAGTATGTGTTATTCATGGTATCAACATAGACAGTAGATATTGGCTACATTCTTATTGTTTACTGAAATGAATTTTAATTGCTTTCAATTATTAGTCCTTATAAATCTGCGACCTCTATGAAGGCAGGGGCCATGTTCTATTCTTATTGTATACCCAGGATCAACCAGAGCTCGATAAAAGAACCATCTAAGGCATTGACTATTTTACTTAAGCACTCTATATTTATAGAATTATTATTTATGTCTGTGTTTGTGTGTGCACATGTGTGGGTGGGTGGGTGCATGTAAGTGAATGTACCCATGGAGTCTAGAGGAAAACCTTAGGTGATATTCCTCAGACACTTTTCATCTTTGTGTGTGTAGTATATGTTAGAGAGAGAGAGAGAGAGAGAGAGAGAGAGAGAGAGAGAGAGAGAGAGAGAGAGAGAGAGAGAAAGAGAGAGAGGGGGGTCTCTCATTGGCCTTGAAATCACTAACTAGGCTAGACTTGCTGGCCAACAAGATCTAGGATCATCTCACTCTCTAGCCCTGGAATTACAAGCATGCATTGACATGATTAGATGATTAGCTGATTTTTATGTGAGTTCCAGAGGTTGAACTCAGGTCCTCAAGATTGCAAAGCAGATTCCAAAGATTCCCCAAGCCAAAATGATAGAGTTCATTTACATGTTAACTGATGGTATGGATTTTAAGATTGGTTTACTTTTTGCCTACGTGAACTTCTCTGAAATTGGGATGAGTTGTCATAGCTTGATTGGCAGTTTGTCTTTCTTGTCATCTCATGAAACCCACAATAATGGTGTGCCTTCCATTTGATTGCGTCTTTAAGAGAAATACATTTATTACAGCTTCTTGCTAAAATTAAAAAATCAGTTTACAAATATGCAAATATCCATATTGGTCCAGATAGACTAGGTGCCATAATGAATAACCAACAGCATTTTGGTGGCTTGGTAAAGTTTTAGGCTCCTTCATGAGGTCTAATATGGATCAGAAGTGGGATGAGAGGACTCCATTGTCTACAGGCTTTTAGAGACCTGTATGCATTGTATCAGGTGTCCCCACTTCCACTGTGACAGGGTCATTCTCCATTAATTTTTCTGAATGAAGGAAAGAGTAAACACACAGAAGAGCTCATTGTCCCTGGAATGGCACACATATGTCACTTGCATTTACATTTTACTGCTGAAGTAACTCACACGGCCCAACCTCACCACAAGAAGACATTGTATATAGTTTTCATGTGTCCCCGATGGAGGGGGAATTAGTTCTATGAACACATAAGAATTTCTGCCTCTCATCTCATGTTTCACCAGACAATGTGGAGGGCATGTGCAAACGTTTCCGTGGCTTCCATCTTCAAATAACACACAAGACAATGTCTATGTTTATTTAGTCAGAACATATTTATTGAATATCTACTGTAAGTCATGCTGTGTGCTAAATGATGTGAGGCATAAAAGAATCGATGAATGTTGGCTCCTACTCTTCAGAAGTTTATTATCAAAGAGGGGAGATAAACTAAACATATGTGATGGTTAGGTTTTGTTGTCAACTTGATCTTTTTAATTATCTTGGGTGGGTCTCTGAGGATGTTTACAGGAAGGCAGTCTCTCAATAGGGGGCAGGATGTAAAGAAGCTCAAAGAAGCTAGAAGTAAACATCCTTTCCTGTGTGGGCAGTGCAGGAAGGAAATTCCAGAGACTCAGAGGAAGCCATTAAGTCTGGGGAAGGCTTGCAAGACCCCACCCTAAGCCTATATAAAGGAGAAGAAATTCTCTCCTTGGCCCTTCTGCCTGTTTCCTGTTCTGTGTGTGTGGTGTTAGTGATGGGCTTTTCTCTCTGCTCGGACCTGTGAAAGAGGACCAGCCTCTTTCACTTTTATGGGACTTCCCCTGGATCTGTAGCTTCAATAAATCATTTCCTCCCATAAACTGTGCCTGGATTGGAGATTCATCCCAGTGGTGTGTGGCTGACTGCGACAACATATAAAATGGAAAATGAAAAATGCCACCAGATGAGATTGTATCTAGCTGGAGGAGTCAAGAAGGGTTCTGGAGAAGACATATATAGTTCCAGAGGACAGCAAGGATGGCTTTGAGCACAAAAGAAGAAAGAACGCCTGGATGAGGGGAGACATGCCTGGCTTCAGACTGTGGAAGAGAGGATACAGGTTCCTTTGGATTCTCCAGAAATTCTCTTTGCTGGTCAGTTTCCCAGGAGCTCACAGTACCACTCTGTGAGTGTCTTTCTGCCATCTTCATAGCACTATACAAAGCCCATAGGTCCTGAGGGTGAGGGGATGGCTAACAGCCTTGGGCTAATCTGTGGTCAACCAATGGATCCGTGCTGGTTATTTCAGATACATATTAAGATGTTTAAAAAAAAATCTTTGAGGAAGTTATGTTTTCCTATGTTGTCTGAACACAAAGGAAAAGGGATTTGCAAGTTATCCAGGAGCCAAGGAAACCTCTTCAAGAAACGCAACTTAAGGAAACTTTTGACAATGGATGAAGAAAGTATAGAAAACATATATAGTAAAATACAACCCTACAAAAAGAAAGAAATCCTGTTATTTGCCGAAGGACATTATGTTGGATGAAATAAACTAGAAACAGAAAATCAAATGCTGCATGATGTCACTTGCATGAGCAAGAGGAAGAGGAGACTGAAGAGGAGGAAGACAAAAAATACAAACTAGGTGGGCTGAAGAGATGCCTCAGTGGTTTAAGAAGCTTGTTTGCAAAGCCTGATGGTCCTGGTTCAATTCTCCAGTACCCACATAAAGCCAGATACACAAAGTGGTTCATGCATCTGAAGCCACTATTTGCATGGGTAGAAGGCTCTGGCACACCCATTCTCTCTTTCTCTGTCTCTCTGTCTCTCTCTCTCTCTCTCTCAAATATATATATATATAAAGTACTCTTTAGTGTGATGGTGCACACCTTTAGTCCCAGCAGTAGGGAGGCAGAGTTAAGAGGATTGTACAGTTTCGAGTCCACCCTGAGACCTGAGACTATATAGTAAATTCCAGGTCAGCCTGGGCTAGAGACAGACACTACCACAAAAGTACAAAATAAGTAAGTAAGTAAATAAATAAAATAAACCCAACAAAAACACCCCCCCAAAAAAAAAGAACTACAAAAACCCCCAAAGACAAACTGAAGGAATCTTTGGGCTAGAGAAATTGCCTAATGTTTAAGGCACTTGCCTACAAAGCCTAAACCTGTGTTTGATTCCCCGGTGCTCATGTAAAAACAGATGCACAAGGTGGCACTTGTGTCTGGAGTTCATTTGCTGTGGCTCAAGGCCCTGGCATGATAGTCATGAACATTCTATCTCTAACAGGCTCTCCTTCCTTCCTTCCTCCTTCCTTCCTGCCTTCCTCCTTCCTTCCTTCCTTCTTCCTTCCTTCTTTCTTCCTTCCTCCTTCCTTCCCTCCTTCTTTCCTTCCTTCTATCTTCCTCCTTCCTTCTTCCTTCCCTCCTTCTTTCCTTCCTTCTTCTTTCTTTCTTTCTTTCTTCTTTCTCTTTCTCTCAAATAAATAAAATAAAATATTTTAAAAGTACTCTTTAAAATGGAGGAGTTCAAAATGGTGATTACTAGAAGGGTTCCAGGAATTGGAAAGCTGATGGAGAACAAGATTTCTCTTGGGCAAGAGGATTATTAAGTTTAAAAAAATTGTACATCATGATGACTATGGATAATATCAATGTGATATACATTTGAAAATTGCTTAGAAAGTAAATATTAAGTGTTCTCACCACAAAAAGTATGTGAGATAATGCCATATTACAATTTATCTATTTTACTATATACGCATATATACAAACATCATGTTATAAATTATATGTATTTATATGTATAAAATTTTCACTTGTTCATTGTAGATAAAGAAAAATCTCTCTTGTCTTAGACCTGTTCTTTAGGAACTGACAAAAATCACACATCTCTTCCATAAACTCTGCCAGGGGGGTCGGTTTTTCATTAACTGTTCTTCACTTTAACAAATGCTGACTGCTTAAGTCTCCCTTTAAATAGAAAAGATATCCTCTCTTTGTCCAACCACTATAAAAGCTTATCAGCACCTTTGTAACCTTTACAGGTTTATTTCTATTTAAATCACTTAATCTGATTTACATGAGTCTTTTCAAAGAAGCAGTATTTTCTTAGTCTAGACACACTTTGAAATTGATACGGTTTAAGTCTTCCCACATGGGGATCTCAGGCAGTGACTTAAAGCTTGTCTTAGTTGTCAGGAGCATGAGGAGATGCTAATAGAAATAATAAAGAAAGCATAGTCCTCCCCACACTTAGGTCACCTTAAAATCCTATACCTCTATGTGGTTAAAGTAAGAAAACACGATAAGGACACAGTTTCAGCTCTTATTACAGAAGTTAAACAGCAGGGAGAGAGAAAAAAAAATCCACAGATGTACACTTGTCTATACAGACTTGCCCAGAAGTATTGGCACAGCTCTGCCTATTAGTTTATAGAATGTGGTTGTTGAGTGAAACTTCTCGGGTGAGATGCCACTGAGTATTTGCTCCTCTTAGGTAGGGCAATGGCAACAGGAAAAAGGTTGGTTCCACCAATGTTCACTCTGGAGAAGTAATTAGCTTTGGGGCCTTTCTTCCAGAGGAGGGATGAAGAGTTACTTACAGGAGTGAGGATGCCCTCAAAGCAACTATAGTATTGGGGAGTTTTATCCCAGGGTAGAAGATGACCTCCCTACAGCTGCATAGATGGAGCTTTTGTCTGTTGATCTTCCACACTCTATAGAGTCTATCTTTTTTCACTGGGACCATGAGACCCATTGAATCAGGTGAATCATTGCATACAGGCTGGCACAGGGCATGACTGAGATCTCACGTGAGGATCTGACCCTCCCCACCCCTCCCTACCGAAGGGAACACCAACAGGTCCAATCCTGACAGTCTCTCATGGGTGGTTGCAGCGGCTTTTAATAAACCTGGTGATGGTTGTTTACCTGGGAGGAAAGCATCACATAACAGTGGTGTGTAGAAACTTGGGCCCCATTTTGATACAGATGATAGTGATGAAAAGGAGAATGTTAAAAAGTGATGCAATTGCTTATGGTCACACACCTGTCCCGTATTCTTAAAGCAAACCCTCCATGAGATAGGTACTATCAGATCCTTTTCACAGAGGAGATAGTGACAGAGAGACCATGTTTCCCCCCCACCAAATACAAATGGTACAGCTTCTCAAAGCTGATGTTTCTGAGTTAGGTCACATTGATTCTATGGGTTGAAGTGTCAAGGTAGCTCCTTCCTGCTTCTCTGTATTCATCCTTTTCTTCTAGGCATCCATCCCCTACCCCTTATTGATAGTAGGCGACTTAGGGATGATGGGCCCCAATGTGAATAGCTTTCTCCTGGCTAAGTGCATGAATTGTCCTTAGGCTCATAGGAGAAAAATCTAGGTCATTACACTTTAGTACAGGTCCTAAGGATCTGGCATTTCTTTCTCTATGCCCTTTAATGAGTCCCAGGGAATTCAAAATTCCTGATACTAGACACCTGACATCAGGAGTAAACCAGCCACCTGGCCGTGGGGTTCAGAGAAAGCCTCAACCTGACCTTCCTCATGTCGTCACTCCATATAAATAACCCAGATCTGAGTCTTGAGGTGGGCTTCTCAAGCCCCCTCGTGCCTCCCTGAGCAACAGCTCCACCTTGTTCCCTCTCTTTACTCTCTAGGCTCAAGCCCCTCCCCCTTCTCTTCACCCTCCTAAAGCTTCAAGCTACAAGAAAATCTTTCTGAACCTTATCATGGATTTTTGTGGATTTCATTCTCTGAATTCATAGGCTAAAGATCTGGGAACACCCCATATTATCTGTGCAGTGGTGTACAAGGAACCCCAAATTTCTGTATCATTATGCTTTACTTGGACCTGTATTGGGTAACTCTGAAGCAAGACACAGGCTTTATGGACAAAACCTGAGTTACAATGAACCTAAAATTTATCTAAGTAGTTAGAGGTCTCTAAGTGCAGGAGGAAGTTGGGAATATTATAGACTGCTCTATTCCCCAGCCTCCACCCCCATAACTTTTCATTATTAGGAACTTAGTTCTTCCCAAACAGTCCATTCTTTCTTCCAGCTTTTGTCCTTCTCTTTCAGTGCTGGTGGCAACTGGACTTTATTCCTTGTTCCCTGGGAGATTCCTGTAGCAGGGGGGATTTGCTTTCAGGAGAACCGCTGGGCTTCTGGGGCTGCTGACCAAGTGGATAGAATGGGTCAGGAAGGGTCAGTTCTGGTTATCTTGACCAAGGTAAACCAAATCAAGGCAGCTTCTCTGCCAGAGCTCCCCACGGACTCCTCAGATCAGCTAGGAGGGTGTTTCTTTCTCCCTCTTTCCTCACCCCTGTGTCTTTCTCCCTTTCACACAAATCCCCTTCCCAGCTCTTCCAGCTCCTCCATGGGAGCCCATCCATGTCTGTGAAGGGCCATCTTCTACCTGAAGCTCTCTTTGTCAGCGAGCTCTGAGAGCCGCCATGCCGGGGGAACTCCTGTGTATTCTGATTTATTCAAATCCAATCAGTGAGAGTTAATGAATTCCTAAGGGCAGGAGATCAATCATGCCCTATTTATATTTAATTAATTTCATGTTACCTCACTTGTCTTTTATAACTACTTTAAAGCATTTCAGAAAAAGCAGATTCTAGTGAGGCATTCTTATCATAGAATCTCTTTTATTCTGATATTTTTATGGATTTTATTATACCAAATTCATAAAAATCTTTGTTTCCTCAGGACTTCTTGGACATGTTCAGTAATAATATTTTTATTAGCAAAAGAAGCCTCCTCACAAATTTATTTCCTCCAAGATAGAATTGATTCTCCTCCTCTTTTTTTTTTCTTTTTAGTCACAAATTAAACTCAGTCATGACAGCTTCTCTCTGGCTCTTTCTGGATCACATGTTCCGGTATCTGCACATTTCAGCCAAAACACAGGGTAGGAGCTGCACAAGTGTGGTGTCGTCTTTTAAAGAAAAGATGTGAGAAGGATAGAGGGAGAAACCGAGGATGGAGAGACAAGTGAAAGAAACTAGACACAGTGTAATTAAATGTGGAATGAAATGAAAGGATGATATCCTCTGTCCTCCAGCCACGGAGCTTCTGGGATAGAGGGAAGGAAGGGCTGAGCTGGAGGGAGACGAAGCACTTGGCAGGAAGTGGATGGCCAGAAGTTGGGAGCCTTTAAGAATGTGTTTGGTTCCTCAATTACTTGCTAATTGGTTTGCTTTCTCAACAAGTTAGAAGTCATTCAAGGTAGGGAACAGGGAATTTTTCCATATAGGATGATAGAGGAATTTTTCTCAGTTTTGTCAGTCTTACTATCTCTATACAAAACTCTCAGCTCTGGTTATGAAAACAGCTATTGATGATATGTAAATGCGTCAATTGGACTTTATGAACAAGTAGGGCCTTGGCCTTGATCTGGCCACAGGGACAGTCTGTTGCCCACTAACCTTCTACTCGGCTCTGGCTTTCTGGCATGTCCATTCAATTGGTCTAATGTGAAATTGCGGGGTGTCTGCTCACAATAAACAAACTGTACCTTTACTTCCTCATGAAAATTCCTTAACAGCAAATAACAATCTGTAATTTCCAGTTGCTACCAACTATTCATTGTTCCACTACATTAACAAAATGGCTAAAATTCACTTTGTAAAATGTCTTATAAATGAATCAGAAAGTTTAAATGAATGTGACAAAATCTTTTCTAGCCTTTCCAAGGAGAAGAGGCAAAGAAAGGTGATAGTTGGGGGCACCTAAGGTAGGGACAGTGATAGATATGGAAGTGACAAGTTATTTCTCAGAGAAGAAAAAATTATCATTGCTGTTTTAAAGGTGTGCTTTTAATTCAGCCCAGTTTTCCTTACACTTGTCACCGACAAACTAATGGAGATTTGGAAGATTTTTTTTTTGTTAGCATGTCTTAAGACTATGGATTTGTTTCACGAGATCTCTCGGCAAGGAGGTAGTGGGGTGCTCAATAACTCGAAAACAAGAAAAGAGAAGAACGTTTTCAAAGGATTTGAACTGTAATGCCATGCAGTTTCTGGGACTGAAAACTCAGGCTAGAGACATGGTATTCTGTTCAAAATGAAATTGTAAGTTTATGCATAAAATGGCTTCTTCCCAAATACAAAGATTTAAGTAATACTTACAGAAAAAAGACACATATCTCATATAACAAAAACGAAAGGGGGGGGAAACACTGCAATAAGAAGTTAATGCAAGACTGCTTTACAGGGTGTGTTAGTCTACTCCCCATGGTTATAACCAAATATCTGAGTTTGAATACATTGTAAAGAGGTGTAGGTGGTTCACAGTTTGGAAGCTGAAAACCTCTAAATGATGGCTCCATGGATTCCACCTTTCAGGAGGATCCTGTTGGCTACATCCCAGTGGGAGCATGCCTAAGAGGAGGAGAGCTCATGGAAGTCAGGGAGCCAGAGATTGGGCCAAGCCTCCCCTTCTTATATCTTCCTCTCATTGGAACAAAGCACAATTCTAAGGGAACTATATCAGTCTTTTCTGACCCAGCACTACCAATGATCCAGTGACTTCCCACCATGTCCCATTTTTGAAATGATCCCTCTTTGAACAGTGTCACATTGGGGATCAATTTTACAAGCTATGAACCCTTGGTGGACAGACCAAGTCTAAACCTGGGTAGAATAAAAATACAAAGAGGCAGCTGAGAGCCAAACTTTTCTGAGGAAGCAGGTTCTAAGCCTCCTCTATGAAAATCAAGGGTTATGTGAAGAAAAGAAGACAAAAGCATTCTCAGAGGCGTAGCCTGCATTTTATTGTGGGTATGGTTCAAACCGTATGTTGATTTGATCTGTTATAGCTGCCAGATGCCTAGAAGAGAGTGATGACATCACACTATAGAAGCACCCCTTCCTGACTGGTAATTCAAGCTACCTACACAAAAAATATCTTGGGACTGTAGGTGTACTCAGTGGTATAGGACTCACCTAGCATGCATGAGACTCTAGGTTTGAGTCCCAGTTCTTAAAATATGTATTTAATCCAAATAAAGGCAAATAGATCAAGCAACATATCTCAGTGATAGAGTGCTTGCTTGGTGTTTGTGGGAACCTGGGTTTGAGCGTCAGAACAGCAAAAAGAAAACAAACAGAAGCCTGAGGAGATGGTCTGAGTTTGGATCCCAGAACCCATGTAAAGGCAAATGCTCTATCAATAGGATGTGTAACCCCAGTGGCCTACAGTGAGAAGGGAGGTGGACACAGGAAGACTCTCTTGCAGCTCTCAGGGCAGCTAGCCTGGTGAATGCAGTGGTGACAGTGAGATACCTTGTCTCAAATAAATTGGAAGATTAACACTCAAAAGTTATCTTCTGGCCTTCACATGCACAGTGATACGTGTTCACCTGTACACACACACACACACACACACACACACACACTCCAAAAAATCAAACAAGACAGCAAATAGAGACAACTATTAAAAATACCAGACATGATTCAGAAGGAGCAGAGAGATGAAATGGAAAAGAATAAAGTAAAAACCGAAGAAAAATTTAATTTGATCTTGCAATTAAAATTCCATCCATGAAAACTAAATGCATAATTGTTAGCTCATTCAAAAAAATAAAAGATGGTACAATTCATTAGCAAGAACATTACAGCCTTCTGAAGAGCATGGTAAAATGCATATGGTCAAAATCCTCAGTGATAATAAAGAAAAAATATGTCCATAAAACCAGAGAAGGATATCATGAAAAGAGTGATGACGTAAAGTAGGTAAGTAATATTTGATGTTATCATTTATTGTTGATTTAATAAATTTTGTTATGATTTAGTGTACACAGCAAACCAAAAATATTGAAGGCAGTTGATGTCATTGAATTTTTAATTGGCAGCTCAGTTGGAGAGTCTCATCCCCAACATTCGGTTGTGCCACTTGGTTTTGTGACCCATGACAAGTGTCACAGTCAGCCACACGCCACTGGGATGAATCTTCAAACCAGGCACAATTTTGGGAAGGAAAGGATTTATTGAAGCTACAGATTGAGGGGAAGTTCCGTAACAGCGAAAGAGGCTGGCACCTTTCACAGGTCCAAGCAGAGAGAGAAACCCATCACCAATACCACACACTGAACAGCAAACAGGCAGGAGAGTCAAAAGAGAATTTCTTTCCCTTTATATAGCCTTAGGGCGGGGTCTTGCAACCCTTCCCCAGACTAAATGGCTTCCTGAGTCTCTGGAATTTCTTTCTGCACTGCCCACACAGGGAAGGATGTTTATTTCCAGCTTCTTTGAATGTCTTTACATCCTGCCCCCTACTGAGAGGCTGCCTTCCTGTAAACATCCTGAGAGACCTGCCCAAGATAATTAAAAAGACCAAGTTGACAACAAAATCTAACCATCACAACAAGTTACCCAAACTTTCTGAGATTGTTTTAACTGTTTTTATAGAATGTATCTCCCAGGTTTGTGGTTAGAGTTAAATTGGATGGTGAGGTTTAAATTTTATAGTGGTTCAATACATAATCCCTAGTCACGAAATGACAGTCATCAATGAACCACGGATACAACACTGGCCCTTTAGGCTGACAGTGAAGCTGAAAACTTCTTACTGCCTTGTGATGGAGCCAAAGTGACAGAGCACAACCCAACCCAATGCTGGTGTGTATGACGCTGCAGTGAGCAGTTTGTTCACTCTGCTCTGCCTGTCATATAAAAGTATAACATACAGTTACATGCACCTTGCATATTATATTTGATAATATTATTTGATCGTGCTAATAAATGCCTATTACTTGTTTCTATATTGACTGTATTATGGTTTGGTTGCAATTTTAGAGTGAACTCTGTCTACTTGTATATGCAAAGAGTTGACTGAGAAATACTGAGGCTGAGTAACTTACTCACCTGTCTATGTATTTGATTGGAGCATTTTCTTTTGGGCTTGATAGACTCATGTGCTGTCTGTTCTTTGTGAAGCAGTTGGTTACGTGTTATACACATGAGCCTCCAGTACATCACACATATACCTTGCAGCCTAGCCTAGGAATATAATAGGCCATCCCGTACAGGTTTGTGAGCACACTTCCCAGTGTTTGCAGAAGAGAATTTCCTCGGGACACATTTTTAGCATCCACCTCTGTTTAGAGATGCATGACTGTATATTCATAATCCTCTTTCCCTTTCCCTTATACTCTTGCATGTAGTCTTTTGGGATAAGAAGAAATGAAATGTTTGTCTGAGCTGTCTTCTATAGAAAAAGAAAAGCGATTAGAGGCAGAAAAGGCCCAATAACCACATTTGCATTTGCAGATGGCAGGGAACCTGGAAGCTCTGTAGGAAACTCAAGATGCTTCCTGAGAAAGGGGTTTTGTAGCCGACTTCACTCAGCCCAACTCCTTCGTTTTTCAGTAAGCAAAATGGAGCCCAGGAAAGAGAAGTATACTGGAGTTGTATACCACAGTGGCTCTGAACCTGGAATGTACTCACCAAGAGCCTGGGCGTGTTGTGAAAATGTTGATTCTGCTTCACATGTCTGGATGGAACCTGAGGTTCTGCACTGCTCACACGTCCCACAGTGTTATCAATGCTCATGTTCTGTGAATCACCAGAGCTTCAAGCACATAGATGCTGGCGGCAAAGCACAATCGTAGATGTCTGCAACATACCAAATGCTTTGCGTCCTACCACCCTTTAGGAAGCATCCCAGAGATCCACGGAAGAGACTTTTTCTGAAATAAAGTGAGACACACACTATGGTGGTTTATAAAAGGATGTAATTTGCCATCGCATATTGGAAGGATATGACTTTTTAAAGCAATCACAAAGGCTCATAATTGAAAGATTTCTTTGAGAGCGTTTGGACTTGGGGCTGTTTTCTTTTTTTCATTTATATTATGCGTGAAGTACTGTGTGAACGTGATATATGTGTGTGTACATGCAGATTTGTTTGCAGGCATGTGGAAACCAGAAGAGAACTTTGGGAGTTCTTCCTCTATCATTCATCTAACATATTTTCTTGAGACAGAGTTTCTCTCTGAATGTGGGACTATGATTTTCTGCAAGCTCCATTGATTCTTCAGGTCTCTGCTCCCCACAGGTCTGGGGTTACAGGTGCATGTGGTCATGCCTGGCTGTTTATGTAGGTCCTGGAGAATTGAACCAAGGTGGTGTCAAGCCCTCTCATGTCCTCATGCTTGAGTGACAAGTGTTCTTATCCACTGAATCATCTCCCCAGCCTGACCTTGGGAATTTGAACAGTGTTGATACTATTAAGACTTTGGGGCTGTTTAGAGATGGACAAAATACATTGTGCATTAGGAGATCAACTTGAGACTTTAGGGGCTGGGGTGGAAAATTATGACTTCATGTGTTTTGATGCAACTTGGCAAGGGATGATACAAACACACAATCTATTCACCCCATATAGGGAACAGACAGCAGACCAAGATACATTGACACCAAAACCAGTTTTGGTGAACCCATGAGTTTATTGGGGTTACAGAGCATGGTGAGGGGTTGTTTACAGAAGCCTGGATGACTCCAAGGCAGCTGCATCATCAGAAAGCCCACCCCAGCATAGGTGATGACTCACAGAAGCTGTGTCTCTGGAGCACACTGCACAAGCTCAGCTGGTCAGAGAGTCTTGCACACACTATGTGTCTCTTTCAGGCAGCTCAGTCAGAGAATCTCATCCCAAGCAGTTGTTTTCCCTGCCTTAGGGAGAGTTCTTGTAACCTCTTCCAAGACTTGTTAACTTCCTGGTCTCCAGAATTTACTTCCTTTCCCCAGGAGGAAATGTTTCAATTTCTAGATAACATTGGTCAAAGTCTTCCCTTTGTTTATCATTTTTATATCATTGGGGACTGGTCATGTGACCTTTAGATTTCAGGTCTCCCAGACTTGACTTCCTGAATCAGAGTCCCATTCCTTTATTCAGGAAGGAAATCTCAGCTCTGAGGAATTTGCTACACAACCTGTGATGACTAATATTCATTGATAAACTGACTAGATTTTTTTGTCACTTAAGAGACTTCTGGGAATGTCCATGAGGATGCTTTCAGAATACATTAACTGAAGAGGGAAGACCCACTCTGAATGTAGGTTGTGTCATCCCTTGGGTTGGGGTTGCAGCCTGCAGAAAAAGAAAGCTGGTTGATTTCTGGCATGCCCTTTGCTCAACTTCTTGATCCACTGAGGTGTGGGCAAGGAGCCCTGTGTTCCCATTGCCCTGGATCCATCTTGATGAACTGTAGCCCCTTAAACCTTGAGCCAAAATAAAACCTTCCTCCCTTACTGTGTGTGTGTGTGTGTGTGTGTGTGTGTGTGTGTGTGTGTGTGTGGTTGTGGTCACAGCAATGAGAAAAGTAACTTGTACAGGGACCTAAATCTAACCTAAAACATCTTAAATCCAGAGACAGTAAATTGCTGGGTTTGGATTCAGGACATTAGTCTATTTTATTTAGGCAATATTCTTTCCCCAAATACTTTTTTCTTCTGGGATTTGAATAAGGCTTTTATACTCATGGGCTCAATTTCCCTGTCTGTTCTCACACTAATTATTAAGAAAAAAAAGAGGGAGAGAGTAATGCTTAAAATTGTTCTTTAAGTGCTAAGTTCTTAGATTTATGGATTCAATAAAACACAATGCCTCTTCAATTTTTCAGAGCTTGCGCTGATTTATATGGGCTTTACTGGCACAAAAAATTAGATTAAAATTTTTTTATTGAATCTTGTCTGAAATACTTAAACTTGAAGGGAGACTTCAAGAAAGAAAATTCATTCTTCTAATTCTCTCATTGGATTTGGTTTTGGGAAAACAGAATATGTACACACTGACTAGGACTACTAGTTTTATTTCTGCACATACCCCAGCCTGCCCGTTCCATCAGGGGAAGTGATTTCTTCTTCCACTCATAAGTATGTACAGCATGAGGTATTTTAGGGTGTGGTGGCCTGAGTTGTCATGTGTGGAGACAGAGTTTTGACTTTCCCAGGACTCCAGTTCTTGAGTCAAACTCTTAACTGATTCATCAGTGAACAGATGATTAGGAGAGCTTCTTTGTGTATTCGGAAGAAATTGTTTGCCAGAGCTCAAAAAATTCAAATTTCTGGGTTACAGTGTCCTGCAGCTCTAATTACAGCTTTCTCTGCTTGGGTATGATTTTCTTCATTTGAGCTCAGTTTGGTCACTCGATGTCCAGTAATGTGTTATGCACCAAATGAACATTGAATCAGGAGGACAATTAAATAGCTGAGAACAATGTATTCAGGGATCTCTGCTTTTTTTTTCCCTTGTTTAAATTCAGGAATGCTTCAGGCTTACCTCTCAGGATGATCAAAACCTTTTGGTTTTTACCCTTCAGTTGAAGACTACCAGCAAAGTGTGGAATTGGTTTCATTACCTTGTGAGATTGCGGGCCACAGTGACTCATGCAGGGCTGGTTATTTACTTCCTGTGATGTTCCTGCCATGCAGGTGGTTGGTTATTTTTTTAAAGTTATTTTCAGATATGTCCTGAAATGATATCACCTCTGTTGGGTTGTCTGAGGTAATAGGACACTGAAGGATGAGTGGCAGGGGGCTTGGCATGGTTGTCAGTGGCAGCAGAAAGGTGCCGAAATGACAATGTACATTAGACAAACTCTGTGTAGAAAGTAATGCTGCGTTTGCTTAGGGCTTAAAAAAATTAAGAAACCTTCAATAACATAATTACACACTTGGTTGAACTGATAAACTATGGTAGTTTTATTAATGTGATTTTGAGTAACATTTTAATATGAAAGAAATGTTTGCCGTGAAAATTAGGAACTGATGCCTGTTCTCTGCTTTTGCCACAGTGGTCGTCCTCTCACCCCCCCTTACCCCCAGGAACCCAATTTCTCATCCAGAAAAAATATGAATACTACATTTTTTGAGAAAAAAATTTTGGCCAGAGAATTATTTACAATGCTTTTGAAGTATAGGTGGTATCTGGACTTTGCCAGGGTATTAGTTTATCCATTCTACTGGTGAGATAGATATATTGAAACAATCTATGGCAGGTCTGGAGAGATGGTTCAGTGGTTAAGGCACTAACAACCTGGGCTTAATTCCCAAATACCCATGTAAAACCAGATGAGCAAAGTGGTCCATTCATCTGGAGTTCATTTGCAGTGACTAGAGGCCCTGGCACACCCATTCTCTCTTCTCTCTCAAAAAAAAAAACAAAAAACTATTGCCACGGGCCAAATATTTCTTAATTGTTTATCAATTTGTTAATTTGCTAACCTTACACTGAGTTCCATTGTCTGCAAAAACTTCATCAACCCACAAGTTCTTTATCAGAAACACAAGCAAGAGACCGTCTCTCCTGTCCCTCCCTCTCTCTCTTCCATTTTCTCTGAGAAGGGTTGAGAGGTCTTAGCAAGCTTGATACGGCTTTCTTTGGAGCAGTCACCAAATTTTCCATAAAACAATGGAGCAATGGCCTTAGCAGTGGCTCACAGCAGGTCTGTTGTCTTAAAGTTGCTGTTTTTCTAAGCTAATCTTCTTTCCAGTTCTTTTTTTATACTTAGATTTTATTACTCTGTAAAAAGTACAAATATGAGGAGAAGCTAAGGATCTACTCTGAGAGGATATTACTGGCTTAATCTCATGAGATATCACGACTCCCACACATTTATTTTCAGCCCTTATCCATTGGATAGTTCATATTAATCAAGGAGGATATGATTGTAGCAGCTGATGCAGCTGCCCATTCTTTCTGCGCAGGGTTCCAGCACCTTCTTCATTTGATGGAAGAAAAATTTCTTCAGACATTAAACTTTTTTCCAGAAAAAAAGATCCAGGGGTAGCTGAGTTGTTCTTTCTTAAGATCTTGGTTTGAATAATCAATATCGGCTTCCAAGGTGTAGTTTTCCTTTTAAATAACTGCCAATAACACTTCTCACTCACACATCTACTAAACATGTATTTAAAGCTCAAGATGAGGGATCTGTGAGTATATATATATATGTATATATATATATATATAACATTTTTTAAAAAATAAGTTCAAATTCTGCTGCACTGCAGCAGGAAATGAGAGTGGTACTCCTTCCTGCATCTGGCTACTCTTCATTCACCAGAGTGACAAGGTAAGCATGTTTGTGTGAATAACAGATCCAATGTCCAAAAATCCCCTTGCCTATAATGAGGTAAAGACTTACTCACTTTTATTGAAAATAGGGGAAGTGAGTTGGAGTACTCAGTGGAAGTCCATCAAGGACACAGATTGTGTGTTTACTGAAAGGCACTGACACTTCCCATAAGGTAACTAAAGGCAGGAGGGAGGCCTGGCATCTCTGTCTTCATTTTGTGTCTGTCTCTTTCACATTGGCTTCCACTCCTGCTTGACTAGGTACGGGCATGTGCATCACTGAAGGGGTATACCCTGTCACCTAACCTTCCTCATCTTCCTTCAAGGCTGCAGGCTGGGGATCAGCTATTATTCTGAACCTTGTATTCCGTGAGGAGCAAGGCTTAGTGGACAGAGATTTCCCCCATTGAGGGAAGTTGTCTATGCTGGCGAGTTTGTACCCTGGAACAGAGGTGATGACTCCTGAGAAACCCTTGACCCTGTAAGCAACAGGGAATTCTCTGCATCACCTTGTGTCATCAGAATGGAGACAGTGGTCAGTCAGCCCTGTCCTCGACCAACACCTCTCTATGATGCACACCTCATGTTCCTTGTCTCAATTCTTCCTCTATATAAAGTTCACATAAATACTCTGAAGACGGGCTTGGTGCCCACCGTACCAAGCTCTCTGTTTTTCCCCTTATATGGCCACAGAGGCTGAATCTCTTTTCTCTGCTTTCCATCATTCTTCATCGCCTTAATTGGCATATTGGGATCATTGACCAAGTCGAGCTAGTTGGAGTTGTTATAACTCTAGAACCCCAGTTACAAACATTTTAAATCTACATTGATGTTAGGGGCTAAGAGCCACTCTGCACAAATCAAGATAGAGGTTTTGTGTTTACTTTGTACTTATGAATTTAAACTAGATTGCTATGTACCAAACAACTGGTCCCTAAAAAACAAAAAGAACAGAAAGACATATTTATTAATTTATTAGTTGAATATCCTCAGTTAATATTTGTATATGTGTGTGTGTATGGCTTGTATGTTGTGTATGTATGCACTTGTGTCCACGTGCCACGGCACCTGTACTCGGGACACCTTTAGTATGCTGATCCTTGCTTTCACCCTTGTTAAAGACAGGCACTCTTTTGTTGTCTGCAGGTGTGAATGCCAGACTAGCTGGCCTGCAAGCTTCAGGATTCCACTGCCATTGCCATAGGTGCATTGGATTACAGACATGTGCTCTTAAATGGATCCTGGGGATGTGAACTCTGGTTGTCAGGCTCATACAACAAGCACTTGTAACCACCGGACCATCTCTCTAGCCCTCAATATTTTTCAATTCTTTTCTCCATCCTAGGTTCTGTGCTGAGTGGAGGTCAAGCTTTGCTTCATAACTGTCCCATAGCAACACGATCTTCTTCATTGCAGCTTTTCTACAACTACCAAGCCCCAGGTCCTGGGCAATGTATCATAGACTCTGTCTACTTCACTAGTCTTGACCATCTGTGAAGTGTCATCTGCACTAGTTCTCAGGGTCTGCCTGCTCCTCTTTCTCGTTAACCACCCATCTGACCACTGAGGACCTCAGTGTAAGGTGTTCAAAAGGCGCTGTGGTCATGAGGCACCTATTTCTTTTTCAGTGTGGATTGTATATTTTGGAGGGTTGTTCTGTTTCCATAGGAAATAATTCTGAACCTGTGAGTCATCAGCAACCTCATCATAATGAACTAAAATTGGATTCTTCTATCTCTGTCTACTTGTGAAACAAATTAAAGGTTTTTCTGTAAGGAGTACTTGTTGAATGACACTTTTAGTCCTACAAAATGATGGAAATGAAATGAGTTAGAGATGAAGGCTTGCTCAAGTAATTTACTGGGGAACAGGGAAATTATTCTCCTCCATAAAATTTTTTTTGCATGTGCATGTGGTGTGCACATGTATCTGCATGTTCATCCATGCGTGGGCGCACTTTTGTATGGGTACGCATGCATGTGTGTGTATGGGCCACGCATCAACCTCAAGTGATCTCAGTTGCTGTGAACATTATTTTTTGAGATAGGGACTCTCACTGAACCTGGAAGTCACAATTAAGCGAGATTGACTAGCCACCAAGACCCAGGGATCCTCCTTTCCCTGCCTCCTGGTGCTAAAATTGCAGGTATGTGCCACTGTCTAGCATTTTTATGTGGGTACTAGGGACCTGAACACAGATATGGGGGGAGGAGTCTGTTCTGTGAGGCTTTGCTGTTTCTGGAATCCACTGAGCCTGCTAGTTGAAGACAATGACCTACTTCTGTACCGACAGTCTTGCAGGGGATGACGTGCTTGAGTGGCAAGCACCTCTCTCCAGCTTTCTTCTTGCTTTTCAGTGTAATCAGTGAGCATCTTTGCCATGGAATGCTCTTTGCATCAGCGGGCACAAACCAGGAAATAATTCCAACCTTTGCTTATCTTTTGTGATGCTTGAAATCAAACTCCAAGCCTTCTGAATGATAAGCATTGTTCTACAATGAGCCAGCCACACCTGTAGCCCTACAATTATTTTTCCCCATAGTTCTAGTTTCCTTGACCATTCAGAGAACAGTGCTTTGAGAATTTCCTATCTAAATTGCTAAAACAAATACTCGTGTTTTCCTTTCTGGCAAATATTTTAAGGACTTTAAAACATGTTATTTATAGATCTTGTTCAGCATGAAAAAAAATAAGATTGTAACAATACAATCAAAATTTTAGGGCAAAACCCCTGGGTCCTATAAGGTTAGCCTTCAAAGGTTAGGCTTAACCATGCACCCCACTATATTACTTAAAGAGACAAGCATCAGTGAAAAGCTGGGAGAAGAAATTTAACCAATGTCTTGAGAAGAACAACATATAAAGGGGTTCAGAGACTGACCCCAAGTCTGTCTTCAGGGTTCTAACATGAGCTTTAGGGTTAAATAGAGAAATAATTGGGGCAAAGGGACAAAGGTATGAATAATTAAATGGTCCTGGTCAAGATCTGGCTGATCTTCATCTCCTTTTTTCTGCAAGATGGTTCGAAGAAGCTGTTATGGTCATCATAGCTACAGGGGACCAATGTAGTTTCTCTAGATTATTTGTTTGTCAATGTTAAACTCACAGCTCTCCACTCTAGGGCAGAAGAGATAGTTTATTTCTAGATCCAAATATGAGTGACCATGACCCAGGAACCCATCTTCAGGTTACCCCAAATTCTGTGTGCTAACAGATGAACACTTTCACGAAAGTTTCAGGTTCATTCTTGGATGGTGTGGTAGTTTGAATGGATGTCCCACAATAAATCCAAGAGTTTACTAAAGCTTGTAATTTGTCTCCAGCTCATGGGCAAATTACACGAGAAATCTGTGCTATAGGCTATGTTATCTGATGACATTCATAGCCTTTGGGTTGGTTGAACTATGCACCTGGAGTTCGTTTGCAGTGGCTAAAGGACCTGGTGTGCCCATTCTCTCTCTCTCTCTCTGCCTTTTTCTTTCTCTTTTCTCTCTCAAATAATAAATAAATAAATAAGTAAGCAAATAAATAAATAAATAAAGAATGAATGAATGAATGCATAAAATATTTTAAAAATAGTAATTACCCAGTTTGAAAGTGATTCTATCTTCACATCTACTTAGAACCTTGGGAACTCACTTTTGCTTTACTAGAATTTTCATATAATGAGCCAACATTTTTTTAGAGCATTCCACATCACACATGGTCTTTTCATAGCAAAGTCTCCATTCTTTTTTTAATCTTTGTGTTTGCATAGTGTGTGTGTGTGTGTGTGTGTGTGTGTGTGTGAGAGAGAGAGAGAGAGAGAGAGAGAGAGAGAGAGAGAGAGAGAGAGAGAGAGAGAGAGAGAGTGGGTGTGTGTCATAGTAGACTCATGGAGGTCAGAGGAAAAAATTGGATGGTGTTGGTTGCTTTCCTTTCCACCTTTGTTTGAGACAGGGTCTCTTGTCTTGTTAGCTGGCCCATGAGCTCCTGGGGACTCCCTTGTCTCTGCCTCCCATCTCACTGCAGCATTTCTGGGATTACAGACATGCACTATTGTAACCCAATTTACATGGGTTCTGGGGATCTGAACTCAGGTTCATTCTCGGATGGTGTGGTAGTTTGAATGGATGTCCCACAATAAATCCAAGAGTTTACTAAAGCTTGTAATTTGTCTCCAGCCTCCTGGCTAAAGGAGATATCACCTGGGCCTGACCAAATTCTAGGCTCCAGCGGAAAGGTGTTTCTGGGGGAAGATATAAAATTCCAGCTTTACATATATAAAGAATGGTCTGAGCTCAAGCCTGGACTTCCTGCAGTTTGCCCATTTGAGTATACTTACTTCTTTTTGGATTCCTATTCTACTCACAACCAGATCTGCTTGGCCCTGTGAAAGGGGGCCAGCCTCTTTCACCATTATGGAACTTACCCTGGATCTGTAACTTCAATAAATTCCTTCCTCCCATAACTGTGCCTGGTTTAGAGGCTCATCTCAGAGGCATGTGGTTGACTGTGACAGATGACAAGTACTTTCCCACTGAATCATCACCCCAGCTCCCAACTATGTTATACATTTGAGTCCTTGTACCTTGCAGTGTCTGTCAGGCACTTGATAAACTTTTACTGAATGAATGACAAATGCCTACTTGTTAGGCAGCCTGTCAGAATCAAAAAGGCAGAGCATGTAGTTCTTGCATGAAAAGAAGGTCTCTTCTGAAATTCCAATTCCAACTCTAGGGATGTGGGATCACAGTAAAATTCAAGTACATGATTATTTGCTGTTGAGAATAATTAAGGTGTGATCATAGTAAGCTTTGAGGCTTTAGAAAAGGGGAAAAAACTCAAAGCCAAAGAAATTTGAATGGTAATTAATTCCTGGATTTTCAAACATTTTAGTTATGAGATATCAATAAAATCTTGTCTGCTATATTCTATTCATCTTTCCAGTGAGAAACAGAGAGGGGAAATCACCTGAATTCTCTGTTGAATAATCAGTATTTCTTCTCGTTTGCTCAAGTGGAAGGGTAATAGAGAAAATAGATCAAGGAGAAAAATAAGAGAAAAATGTTTTAATGTTTGAGGAGGACACAAGAAAAGTAAGGGAGAGAAGAATGAAGAAATTGAGTGGATTTTCCTTCTGAAAACATAGAAGGATTTTTATTTAACACAAGAACAATAGTGTGATAGCTTAAAAATACAATAATTTTGCAGCTAGCTTCTTTGGCATGCATCTTGTGCCTTTGGTCAACCTTCTTGCTTGTCCTTGCCTCATCCAATAACTACTTCCTATCCCGGCCCTCTATGACCTTACGCTAGCAGCAATATATATTAATATATATTAACAGATATATATATATATATATATATATATATATATATATATATATATATGGGAGTATACATATAGCTGTTAATGGGAGTATATATATATATATATATATAGTGTATTTTGGGGGATGTATATTTAACAAGAGCTTAATTCAGGGAGATGCAATAAACTCTCACCAACACCCCCCCAGCATGTGCTTCATTAAAACAAAGCATGGCCTGGAGAGATGGCTCAGCAGTTAAGGCACTTGTCTGCAAGAGGCACGGTGGCACACACATCTGGAGTTCGTTTGCAGTGGTGTGCCCTAGTCATCATCATCATCATCTCTCTCTCTCTCCCTCTCTCCTATTTATCTCTCTGCTTTAAAATAAATGAATAAAAATATTTTTAAAAATTAAAAATCATGAGCCGGGTGTGGTGGCTCATGCCTTTAATCCAGCACTCGGGAGGCAGGGGTAGGAGGATCACCATGAGTTCAAGGCCACCCTGAGACTACAGAGTGAATTCCAGGTCAGCCTGGGCTAGAGGGAGACCCTACCTTAAAAAACCAAAAAAAAAAAAAATTAAAAATCATGATTAGCTAAGTTTGAAATGTGATGTGCTATATAGTCTCATGAATTGTAGCATGTTAAAGACCTCAAGAGACAAGCAAACCTGATAAACATGAGCTTAGTTTCTCCATATCTATGAAATCCTGAAACAGTGTGTCTACAGGGCTAAGACAATACTAGAGTTGAAGAATACTTCATTAACCTTCTCTGTCTACACATTCTCCATCCTGTAACTTTAGTAATATTATTGTGGGGTTTATTTATCTGTACCACTGAAGGAGAGAGAGAGAGAAAGAGAGAGAAAGAGAGAGAGAGATTGAATCTGAGAAGATGGTGAGGAGAAGGAAAATGAAGCTAATCTGGGGGGAAGGGAAAGGAACCTAACTAAGGTACCTTACATCTAATCAAGGGCTTTTGTTGTATGCCATTTAATATAAAAATAAAGAAAGAGGTAAGGAGACGGCAGCCTGGGCCACTGAGTTTGTGATGATAGGATTCCTATTCTACTCACAACCAGATACAATTTAGTGTTTAGATACACAAAAGATTTACAATGAACCTGAGGATATATATATATATATATATATATATATATATATATATATATATATATATATATATAGAGAGAGAGAGAGAGAGAGAGAGAGAGAGGAGAGATATTGAGAAAAAGTACATAGAAATGTCAAGCTGTTAGAAAAAAGGTAATACATTTCTGTGACATGATTATGGATCATATTTTCTTTTTTAAAATCTCATTTGAATAATACTGCCATTGTACATATCAGGTATTCCTTTTCTTGCTAAAAATTTGTCATAACCAAAACCCAATTAATGATAACCTGGCTATAACTAGAGAGACTTTGTCTTCATTATTCTATATGAAGACATACCTACAGAAGCAGCTGATGAGAATGATTTGTGGGATGTGAAATGATGCCAGAAGGGTGAACTTACTTGTGAAAGTGCTTTCCTATTATATTTGCTACAGCCCAGGCAGCTTGTAATTATCTTAGTTTAGAGATGAGGAAAATGAAGTAATTTGACCAAGGTCACATGGCTAAAATAGCTTGAACTTTCACTCAGTTCTTCTGGATCCAAATTTCATCTTCTTTCAAATATATGCACAGCTGCCTTTTACCAGGCCTTTGATTGGTACGATAAATTCATATCAAAAATTCTCAGAAAAATTGGTCTGTAAAAACTAATAGTCAATAGCTATTAAGGAATTACTATGTTTATTGTAAGTTTTTACTATGACTTCCTCATTCCATCCTCACAGTATTTCCATGGTAAAGATACTGTTATTTTTCTCATTTTACTGGTGAA
The DNA here is from genome assembly GCA_004024765.1 of Zapus hudsonius. NCBI lineage: Eukaryota > Metazoa > Chordata > Mammalia > Rodentia > Dipodidae > Zapus > Zapus hudsonius. The sequence goes on from PVHP010000245.1 coordinate 174,461, forward strand.
GGACTAAGACCAGGGAGGCTGGGATGTGAAATGAAAACTGAGGTCTGTTTCAGCCCAGAACCCATGCTTTGGCCTTGTTCATCTGTGAATCAGTTTCCAAGTGCTCTTTCCATAGATTACTACAAATTAAGTTCTTAAAAGAACATCAATATCTATAGGTCAGAAATCCAACATGAGTTTTACTCGGCTGACATGAAGGTGTGGGGTGAGTGATGCCTCCAGAAGTAGTAATGTGATGGGCAGACCTCTGCAGATGCAGCCCCTCCCCTTGAATGGGAGGTGTCTAGTTAGAGCTACAATCTAGGTGCTAAAACTGATTGGTCAAATATGAACCAATCAGCTGTCTCTCTGACTCACCTGGGAAGGACTTAAATTCACTTTCCCAGAGAAAGTCAGCCCCTCTTTCCCCACATGGCCAGGCTGCAGAAGGATCTCTGAATTTCCAGGAAGGTAAGGCCAGCTAATGGCTGGGGTGGGGGACAGGCTCCAGACTTTTTC